>VRLP01001875.1:0-95000 GCA_009660295.1 Lophius piscatorius
CTTGTGGACAGTAAGACCTGAAGCCTTGAAACGCCGCTCAAGGACACGCCCAGCTGCCTTCATTTCCCGTAGCTCGCTGGTGAACCAGGGGGCTGAGCGGGAGAAGGTGACACGAGGACAACAAGAGCCTGTTGAACGTTCTCGTTTATAGTTTGTCAAGAAATAACTTTTGAGCCTTAAGTAACCACACAAATGAAAGTGTCAAAATAAGGTTCTTCACCTGTGAGGGCTAAACACGAACTGCATGAAGTCCCACTGAAACCATCAGGGATGTAGCGCTGGTACCGGTTACAGAACATGTGTCATGTAACTGTCTTTACTAACTAATAAACTCTTAACAACCAGTTACATTTACTCTTGAGACCACAAAGAAAGCAGAAATGTCATAAAATGTGAATAGGATGCTACAGCTTTTTTCACAGATTCAGAAACGTGTGAAGGAATCTGGACCTCAGTCACGCCACAACCGCAGCAACCAACACAAGCAAGCGATAATCCACAGATATTTAAGAAACTCAAAAACATTAGAATCACCAAAAGCTTTTCCTCATCAGAGGACAAAGTCTTCCCTCCTTTCTGTCTTTAAAAAAAGTTCAAAGCCACAGCTTTCCCTCCTGGAGTTGAAGTCCTAGCCAATCAGTGAGCTAGCGCCAACCTTTTTCTCTGCCTAGCAACAACAATCCCCCAAAATCTGATTGGATGACTCTATTTGAATGTTTTCAGGATAGTAACCCTTCTCTTATTAAGAAACCCTGATAGAAAATGAGGCCAAAATTACAGTGAGAAGAGAATAATCATTTAATTACATTTGAAATGCGGTTATGTTGGGCTTTCTTTCTTTTTTCACCCTATCACCGCATAAAGACAAACAACCATTAATGCTCACAAAAAAAAAAAAAAGGAGGAAAAAAAGTCATGACACACGGTAACAGCCAAGAAAATTTGTCATTTATTAATATAGTCCGAAAGAAGCTCCATAATCCATGGAAACATTTTTTTTTTCAACGGTGCATGTCCTTAACAATCACATTCTATGAGGAGAAAAGAACAACATTAAAAGCCACAACTTTGTATTTCAGTTACAGACATTTTTCCTTAATGTTTTTTTTTTTTCCAAAGTAAAGAGAAAGGCAAAGGCAACTTCCCCTCATTCCCCCCCGACCCCTCCCCGTAAAAAAACACATCGCCTTAAAAGTCATGGGCTATGATGTTTGTTTTTTTTCAGTACAACCCACAGTGCTTTAGCAGAAGGATAAGCGCTCATTGGTTAAGGATTACACAGCATGGCGACGCAATGTAAAGGTTTGCAAAAATATTAGATGAGGAGGAGGAGGAGGAGGAGAAGAAGAAGAAGGAGTGAGGGGAGAGTAGAGACGAGGAAATCTGAGACAAAACAAGAACAACCCCACATGGAACCCTGAACCCCAGAGTCTGGAGTCGACAAACGCCCGCGGGTTAGCAGCTGGGTTTGGACTCTTCCCTCCCACTTGTGCATAGATAATGATCGTTTAGAAACCAGCTCTATTCCTCCGCGCCCGCCTGCCTCCGCAAAACCACCTGTCAAACGTTAAGAAATCTCAACTATTGGATAGCCGTCACAGGAACAGACATGTTAACAGACAGGAGAGATGATCAAAAAAAAACAACAAAAAAAAAACACATCAAAAACATACAAAAGCATTTCCTGTCACTGTCTTTTCTGACAATCACACAATTGATCATTGTTTGAATGTAAAGCAATTCCTACTCAGATTTCACATGTAAAGCGCTCCACTTCTTTCAAAGTTGATTCTCAGTCTTATTTGGTAAATACATACTTTTTTTTTTTTTTTTTAAAGATAACAATGGTCGTGTCTGTTACTCATAACCTTCAGTGCTTGGAGTTCCTTTTTTTTTTTATTCCCATGTAAATATCAAACCAAGAAGTGATGGAGTTGGTAACTGGAACTCTGGCCTACCTGAGACAAAAATCCACAACTTTTTTTTTTTTGTTTATTTTTATATTCTTCTTTTCTTGAGTGTGCAAGATAGTGAGCAATCTGTGTCGCTTCCAGACGAGAGAAAATCCCAACTCAGGAGGAGATATTCCGTCGACAGCGAGAGAAATTAAAAGTTGAAATATGACGCAAACACTGATCATTCCCAGAGTTTTCAAAAGTAGCATAAATCTTCATTTTGCAAAAAAAAAAAAAAAAAAATGTCATGTCTGTATTTGATGAAAGATGAAATTTGACGTTTTGTTTCCTTACAACAATCCAGTTATACATGTCTAACCTATTTCCTCGTACTTTCTACAAATGAAATGCTTGTAAACGACAGTGGTTCTGCAAAAAACAAAACAAAAAGGGGATTTAAAAAGAAAAAGAAAAAAGATAGGCACCTCTGAAATGAGTCTTGTAACAAACTCACCTCTCTCACTTTATCGCGTTCTATTCCTCCATTAAGTTAACGCAGGGGCTGCTAGTCCTTCTACAGCTATCTATGGCCACAGTTCTTTGTTTTGTTTTTTTTCAACGTTTTCTTTTAACACCCTTTTATGTTGGGTTTTTTTTTTTGCCTTTTTTTTCCTTTAAGTTTTTTTTTTGCTTTTTTTTTAAAATCTAATCGGAACAAAAAATGGTGCAATACTCACTGATAACCCTTGTAATGGATTATTCCACAATAAAAGCCACTATAAGGTAGATAGACTTGTTTACAGATAGAACGAAAAGAAAAAAAGAAAAAAAAAGAAAAGAAATAACCATTAAGTCCTTGAGTAAACATGTACACATGAATTGTCACCGTCTCCCCTCCGTACTTGACTCGTTCATCCACGATTAGCTGAGTGAGGGGTAGAAGACACTCAGTGCAACAATACAAGATCATAACAATGTCTAGCAGAGTCTTTTATGACATAACAACAAGAAAAAGATTAATAAAAACAAACAACAGAAGAGACGGAAAACATACTGAGTGGAACATTTCAGCGGGCCGTCGGCCGGCTACACACACACACACACACACACACACACTTTCTCGCGCACACACACACACACACACAGACATCCCACTTTCAAACACGCGTCTCTTATGACTTTGCATTTTTTTTTGTTTTGTTTTTGTAAAGATTTTTGAGTGTGTAACTTTATGCAATACATTTTTTTTTTAATATTCTCTAAAAAGCCCCAAAGTGTACCTGTCAGCTGGAGAACAAAAAAAAGAAAAGAAAAAAAAAGAAACAAAGAAAGACTGACTTCACATCACATTATCGGCGCTCATGATTCAAGTATTTGTGTTGAATATCTTGTTTTGTGTTGATATGTTTGTGATTTCTTTTAATCGACTGGTGGCGTTGGGCTTTTCTTTTCTTTTCTTTTTTCCTGTTTTTTTCATTTTTAGATTTCAGACTAATCAACTAACAAATACACATATAAACAGTACGAGCACTTAAAAAGTACTGTAATATATCATCGAAACCGGAACGTGCATAATCCAACTCCGTTTTCAGAAAGACGCAGCTTTCAATCAATCAAGTATCAGTTTACACCCGACCCAAATTCTTTCCTTCCTGTCGCTTATTTGCGGGGAGAATACATATTGCTCATTTTCAGTTGTATCAAACAGAGACCTTTCGAACAGAAAAGGAGCTTCAGAGGTGACGCACACACGTACACAAATACAGTGTGTACATGTGTGCTGTTGTCTAGAACAGAGCCGTAGAGAGGAGAGCCTCTCGGTGCTGGTGCAGCATGGGAAACCCCCCCTTCACCGTCAGGGTTCTCCGGTTAGTACAGGATGCTGGGAGGTCCTCGGCTATCGGGTCTGTCTGAGCTTGGATCAAGGCAGTTACAGAAACAGGCAATAGTGATTTTTGCTTGTGTGCTGCAGGACTGGATGTCCTGAAAGGTAGCCACTTCCTGTTTTCTTTGTTTCGTTTTTTTTTTTTTTTTCGTTTTTTTTTTTTGTCTTTTTGTGTGGAAATTTTCAAAATGTTTTCAAAATGTTTTTTTAAGACTTTGTACCTTTTGAAATGTGCCTCTCCCCCTCCTGCTGATGCAGAGCGAGGAGACTGAGTTTGATACAGTGGGCCCAAGCCACGTGGGTCTGTGGAAATGTACAGTTCAGTGGACCCGCTTTGAGCGGGACGCAAACATAAAAACGAGATAAATACAGCATCCACAAAAAAAGGCCCCCCGGCCACCCGTCTACGCCTTTAGGTGGTCGTAGACTTTGATGTCCGGAGATGTTTCAGCTAGAAGTGCAGAGCTTTAACATATTATAGATCTTTTTCTTTTTTTTTCCATTTAGATTTTTTTCAAGCATTTTTAAGATTTTTATGTCAAACTTCATAAAAATGACTTTAAAATGTGATTTCATTTTTGGTTTTAAAAAAATATTTACCCGGGATTACCCATCAACTGTGCACTGTAGCAAACTGGAACCCCCCCCCCCAACTGAGTGGATTTCCTCCTTAGCAAGGGGCGTCCCCCACCAAAAGCATAAAAACAAAATCTCAGTTGTTTGAGGGTGTGGTGCTGCCGCCCGTTTGCTTCACCTCTCCTGCCCCCCCCCTTGCAGTATGACAAAGTGAATCTATATTGGCACGTTGAGTTGGCGTGTTTGACTCGAGGCCAAAACGGTGATGAGATGGGAGAAGGCTTGAATACAGAACCTTTTCCCTCTCCATGAGGATTGGGTCGGAGGCGTGAGGTTCGTACACATCGTCGCCCGGACGGTCTTTTGACGAAAGACTCCGCCCTCGCGGTACGAACGGGGACGCATGCGGAGAGCTGCATCTCATACTGGGCGTCGGTAACTCCCCACCCTGAGATCAAGCTGGACAGAAGCGCCTTCAGCGCCGAGAGAAGGAAGGGCCAACCTCTGAAATAGTGTTTGGACTTTTAGTACGTGACAAATCTCTGACTTCACAGGTGCGGACAGAAGTGCGGCGGGGACAGGTGGTAAGGGTTTGTGAGGAGTGCTTGTTCCTATAAGTCGGGTTTGTGGCGCTGTGGGGGGTCTCGGCCTCTTGCCTTTTTGCATAGAAAACAGAAATGAGGGCCGGTTGGTGCTTAGGGTCCGGGGAGGGCTACTGGGTCCGATGAGGTGGAGGAGGAGGAGGAGAAGAGGTCATAGCGTAGCAGCTAGGCAGAGAGTGATGAGGGGAGGGGCAGCCTGTGGGCCGGCGGAGCAGCTTGGAGCGACACACACCCACATCCCTGTCTGAGACACCCTATTTTTACACACCTCAAGATACTACCTGGAAGTACTACAGAATACTGTCAAACATAAAAGCATGATCAGCTCAAAACAAACAGACAATCAATAATGCTCTGTAGTATCGATCCTCATTTTGCATTCAATACACAGGATGAACATGCAGAGGCACCTCTGACCAAAGTGTTTCTGCATATGAACAGTGAAGGGCTAGATCAGCAGCCAGAACTCTGTAGACCACTGCATGAAGACACAAATAATCACATCACACGTGAGAGGAACCAAAAAAATAAAGAAAAAGTAGAAGTACACTGGCAACACGATTCCAGAAATGTGACTATTCCATCTTCCAGCTAAAGTGATCTTTGTGTCAAAGAACTGAGAGACGAGGGGGGGGCAGGAATGACAGCAGGGGCCAGCAGTGGCACCGGCGCCCACATCCCCGCCCCCGTCCCCCCGATGACGTCGCTATGAGTGGCAGACAGCCGTGATTGGCCAGTTTTGGAGGAGCTGCTTTTTCTTTAAAGACTGAGGGAGGGCCAAGTGGAGCCCAGGAGAAAGTGCTGCTTGACACCCGGAGGACCACAGCGGAGAGGCACTCTGTGGACGCTCCCCGCCTTCCCACCCGCTCCAGCCGTCTGGTCGGCAGCCGTTAGAGACAGCTGGCATTGCAAGTCCAGAGCCTCCGAGCAATACAAGGCCAAACATTTGGAGTAACAGTGATATTCACTTTGACATTGTTCAAAGAGTGGAGAAAAAAAATGAAATCAAAATCATAGTTTGCAAATCCCCCCCCCCCCAAAAAAAAAAAGTCCCGATGGTCAGTTTCAGTTCAGTTCCCCTTTCATCCTCCGAGGAGAGGAACAGCGGTGGTCCTTCCAGGGAGCAGCTCCCAGTTCAGTTCTTGATGTTTTCACGCCCCCGTTTGATTTATTGGATTGCAGTTGATTTGCTCTTCATAAGTGCCGTTATAAAACCCTTTGAATCTATAAGTCTTAGTTTGTTCAGTACCAAACGCAAGGAACACTCGTAGGTCTACTGCATTAGGAGGAACCCCTCTTATTTGGTATTGTGCCAGTTACCCAGAACCATCCAGTCCCACTGTGGATCCAGTCTCTGGCGGGCGTGGCGCCGGCATGCAGAGAGGAAGTGTGTGTTATCGTGTAACCGATGTCACTCGTCTGTTCAGGTTTGCTGCACACAGAGTTCAGCAGCTTCCTCTTCCTCTTTGCAGAGGGCCCCCCCCCCAACATTTCAGGAGGACTGGTGGTCTGGAGGGAATCCATGTTTTGAAATGGGGTAAGGTTTTCAAAAAGTCTTTTGCTGTAATCAGCAAGCATACAAATACAAACGAACAGAAACAGAAGAAGAAGAAAACGTCTGGACGGAAGAATGGAGGATGGCGTATATTGCACAATGTAACGGTTACATCACGGTGAACTTCTGGTGGATTCTCCTCTGAAGTCTGGATGACGATGAAACAGAACGCTGGGCTTTAAGTCAAGCTGGACAACAGGAAAAATTCAAAGCATCGGTGGACATCTGGATTCGAGTTCAAGGCGACCAGAAGGTTCTGGTCCAGCAGACGTCAGTGATTAAGTACCGCCAGACATGTACGCAAAGACGCAGCGGCGTTGACAAATAATCTTTTCTCAGCTTTTTGTGTTGTGATTGATATCAATGAATGCGCCTGGGGTCTGGACCCCGACGAATAGAAAAAGAAAACTAGAAGAGTAATTGAAAAGCTCCATCAATCACTTTGAGCAGACGGAGGAAAAAGTAATGAAGCAGATGATTGGTTGGGCCGGTCACATGGTCACATGGTCACATGGCCAGGCCTTCTTACTTCCCAGTGACGGGTGGTCATCGTTCGTGCCCTGCACCTCCTGCTGGCTCAGAGGGTCAAACTGTGCAAGATTTCAACGATTTCTTCAGTTACAAAAACTAAAAAAGGAAAAAGGCGGCCTGGAAAGGATCTGGGACAGAAAGCACTTAAGGCTAATATTAGTGCTGTGAAACAAATTGAAAGGTAACTAGTAAAGGTCTTGAACCACATCATTGGCCACGGGCATGCTGGGAATGGTCGTAAGTCTTATTTTGGGATGATTTCTCTTTTGGAGGGAAGAGGAAAGTCTCAGATGGCAGCTCTGATTGCTTCTCCGAAGAAAAAAAAAAAAAAAAAGGTCACAGAGAATGTCTTTTATACATATGTAAAAACTAACAACACTTAAAGGTGTCTTTGTGTCGTGACTCACTTCAGTTTCTTTTCTTTTCTTTTCAATAATATGATGCATCTTAAAAAATACCGAAAAGGAAAAGACTTGCTTGTATTTTCTCTTCAGAGTAATTTAAACAAAACCAAACAAAAGAGGTTCAAAGCCAAAGAGAAGGACGGGAGTCTGCAGTCTTTGTGTGAAGAACTCTCGCCTCCTGATTCAGATTCACAGTTCAGAACACTTCCGTCTGATGATGATTATCGCCTCATGATTTGCTTGCTTTTTCGCCAGTTTTTTTTTGTTTTTCGCCCCCCTGCTCCTCCGATGGCTTTGTGTTATGAAGCATCGCCCTACATGGACTCCCCGCTCAGAAGGTCTCCAGGCAGCAGTGTGTTGATGGTGGTGGGGCTCCCAATCACGCGGGCGTCTTCTCCATTGGGCGGCCCCCACAGGCTGGAGTACTGGGGCACCCCGCCCCACAGCAGGTCACCCCCGCTGTGTTTGCCTCCGCCGCTGCCACTGCTCCACTGGCCGATAGGGTGGGACTGCCCTGCCCCCATCCGGTTTTGATTGGTTCCTGGGTTGGCCTGCCAACTGGTGGCGTTCGTCCCAAGCGACTGGCCTTGTGCAAAGAAGCGGTTCACCTCCTCTTCCCCAGCAAACTCTGCCAGGATGGTGGTGTTTCCAAGAACACACCTGACAGAAGGCAAAAAGATCAAATTACTGGTCTTGGAATAATAATTCATCCAGAATAAGGAACTAACTCATTCATGAAAATTAAAACCCTGATAAGTGGTGTGCTTCTATAAATTGCTGCTCCTTGTGACGATATATGATGTCATTACCTGCTGGTGATAGTGAAACGTCAATAACACATTGGGCATTTCGTTTCTATGACCACCAGCCGCTACAGTTGCTACTAGTAGCTGAGAAAACCAGCGATGAAACCCCACAAACGTTCCCTCACACACATTACATCACAGCCGCCTGCAGCCGGACTCTCAAGCTTCTCCTCGCCGTGACTTCCTAGAAATACAGAAATAGAATCGTCTGCACTCCCCCATAAAGCCGGGCTGAGAGCCAGAACTGATGAAACAGAGGGATTTCCCAACGTGTTCTCCATTTTCTCTCTGCGCTCTTTTCAATTCATTTTCAAAAAGCAGAGGAAGTTGAGACACAGGCGCCCCCGCTCCTGCAAGAACTCAGGTTCAGCTGCTGCGGCACAAAAATTAAAAAAGAAGAAGCTCAACTTCAAATACGCCTTTGAAGCAAATACAATCTAAATGAAATCTAAATGTGTTTAATGGGCTTGATATTGATTTCTCATCTGAGTGGATCCTCTCCGGCTGCTGTGAGACGTTTGTGCTGAGGCTTACATGTGCAGAGACTTCTGGGCCTTTGCCGACTCGTCCTTGGAGCTGTAGCGCACCAGGGCATTCCCCTGGGTCAGGTTGAGGTGGAATGTGATCAGGGGGCCATGCTGCATGCAGAGGGTCCGCAGAGTCGAACCGTCAATCTGGAATACAAAGGAGCAAAAATAGTGGAGTTCATTCACCAATATGACACGGAACCAGAACATCAAAGAAGAACCAAAGAACCAGAATCATATTTGGAATTAGGGCTGCAACTAAAGACTACTTTGATAATCGATTCATCTATCGATCATCGAAACGATTAACCGACTAATCTGATCATTTTTTTCTCCTGGTTGAATAAATGTTATTCCTCAACGGCTCTAATTTTGCTATCAGCTTTTAAATTCAGCTTTAGGTTGTTTAAGGCAAATGTCTACCAACAATAAAGACAATAAAGATGAATTCTTCTTTCTAAGTATGTATTTGAATGAACTTTACCGCTTTTATAAAACACCGTTAAACCGAACATGTTACTCTACCAACAGTATATTTACTGAGCTGGTATTCATTCCTCCTCATTCCCATTTATTCCTACTCAGCAGAACGTCAAATGTAACGTAGGGGCACATTTGTAGCGTGAAGAGAATCAGCCTGATGTTTTAATACTTATCTCGTACTCTCAACCTCAATAACTTGCGACTAATCGGCTATTAAATTCGTCGACAACTAATTTCATAATCCATTTTTGTTGATTATCGGTTGCAGCCCTTTTATGAATCGTCTGAAAAGAAGTCGTTTATGGAAGCGTGATGCTGGTTAATGGCCAAACTCATCTTTGAATCCCTCACATTTACACATAGTACGTACTTGTGGAGTGAGATTCCTCAGCACCAGCCAGCTGCTGGTCCTGTTGGAGTTGTCAGTACTCCAGGTGGTGCCCTCTGTCACAGAATGGAGAAAAAGGCAAATATCATATCGAGTACTGCTGGACCTCATGGCCGCGGATGAACTCTGTTTCCCACACTCCTCCCTGGTTCTCACAACGGAACGCTCACTTTGTCGGGGCAACATTTAAGTTCTACAAAAGCTGAAGTCTTTGAATAACAGGAAAAGGTGACGCTTTCCCCCTAAAGGTCAACGGTAGGACTATAAAAGGGTAGATATAGTAAAACCTCAAGATGTCAGTTTAACAGGGTTTGTCTGTGCGTTTGTGCGGCGGGGATTGTTTGCACAGCGGGGAGCTCTGCTACGCCCACGCAACTTCAGAGATGTCTGTGTTTGCTGGGTGTGAGAGATCAAAGAAAGACTAAGATAATATTTCACATTTTGATTTACTCTTATAGAAAAGATCAAGTTTTGTAAATTTTTGTAAAAATGTAAAAAAAAAAATGAAGGTAGCTTAATTTAGTAAAAAAAAAAAAAAAAGGTTTTGGTTTCTATGTCAGAAGTCTCCAGAAGGAGGTGTAGATGTTTGTTTTGTCACCGCCACGTGACTGAAGATTGCAATAATGATGAGATATTTTGAGGAGATGTGGGATTCTGGAGTTCTGATATGAATAAAGAAGTAAAATGCATTGTGGCTCACTGGACTGCTGACCAGAGGAGTAGGAGCCGCTCCAACCTTGGGCCAGGCCCAGCGAGTTCCCCCCCCAGGTGGAGGAGGGCTTGTTGTGGGAGAGTCCTGGCGGAGGCCGAGAAGGTGCCGTGGTGCTGCGTGGACCCTGAGGGACTTTCCACAGCTCATGGGACAAGGAGGCTTGAGTCTGGGAGATGGGCCCTGGGGACCAGGTGGGCTTCATGTCAGAGAGTTTACCTTTACATGGACAGAGGAGAGAAGACGGTTAATAGATGATGGATGAAGGGGTCTGGGCGAGGTCTGCTAAATAAGATGACCACCTCATCCACAGGCTCACAGCGAATCACTTATGTTCCTGTTCCACTAACTGGTTCAGCAGATGCCCAAACGTCCTCCCTGAGGGTCTATCTTCACTCATTGTGATGAAGTGAAGTCGTAAGACAGTTTATTTTCTGGACAAATAAAAACCGGTACAAGTAGAAACTATGACGGCGACTGATATCAAACATTATCAGTCGCGATCACTAATGCGATCCATTAGTGGGGAACCGGAGGGACTTGTGAAAGCTGCTGTATAATCATGGAGGTGACGGTGTTGTGGGCAGAGATGGAGAGACAAAGACAAGTTCACCAATCCATCCGCCCCAAAAGGAATGGAGGTGCAGGTGGCGAATGAGAGATTGTGACAGGAAGTACTTTTCACCTGATTCAATCTACAAAGCATGTTTGGTGTCTTAAATTGACATTTGTAACATATTCATACCTCCATTCCTGTCCCGCAGAAGGTATCGGTTAACGTCATGGATGTTGGTGTTGATGGTGGGAACGCTGGAGACACTGCCAGGGGTCATGTTGGGGTCATTCTCGGGGTCAATGTTCTGCAGGCCCTTCCATGGCACACCTGGGCAGAACTCTGGGGGGGGGGGGGGGATATCAGCACCTCATGACTTTTGCACAGTTCAAACATGTGACACACGCCTCCAGCGTAGCTCTCAGAGAACAAACAGAAAAGTCTGAAAATGAACCCAGAACACTTTCTTGCTGTGAGGTAGGGTTCTACTGCTTATCGTCATGTGACAGGAGTAACTACAGTATATCCTATACAAACGCACATTTTCATTATAAGGTCCATTACACTGACGACACAGCTGATTTAGTCTGACTGATAAGCTCTCTAGGGAAGCTGTAGGTGGGCGGAGCCATGACGGAAAATGATTATTTGTCATGAATCTGTGTCTACCTATCAGAACGATGACAGAGTGACATGCCCCCACCCTTAAGACAAACTTTGGACTTTCATCTGTTACTCATCTGCGTCTCTTCCTCACCTGGGGGCCAGTTAATGTTGGTCCCATTGGACATCTTCTCATTGGGACTCTTGCCCTGGCCCCAGCTGTCCGGGGGCACCAGGGGGCTGGTGGGGGACTCGGAGCTGGACATCATATTGTAATGGCTGTATGTGTCCTCCAGCGTGGGAGGTTTCCCAGGGGGTGGCAGGTTAGACGTAGCAGATATGGCACCTAATAAACACAGGATGATTCAGAGAAGATTTATAAATGAAACCACAAGGTGACAGTTTGTCGTATCGATGTTGCTGATCTCGCCGAGAACAGGACAGTCGTGGTGAACAAATACAAACGTACCATGCTTGTTGAGGTTGTTCTCCATGTTTGAGGAGTTGCAAGAGAGGCTGTCCATGGAGTTGGAGTGCGTCCACTGGGACAAGCGGGACTGGGGCTGAGGGGGCTCCTTCAGGGACAGACCCCCAACCTCCATGCAGTTTACATTCATGTTTGGATTCAGTCCAGCTGCACAGGCACAACAAATAATGACAATGTGTAAGTTATACTCTAGCAGGTCAGTGAAGCTCCCATCCATCAACAATAGGCGCGTTTACACGGATCGGTTTAAAAGCCTCATCAGAATTAAAATTGAAACCCGGCTGATGTCGTAAAAACAGTTCGGAAGAAATCGGAGACAATCACGCCAAAAAATGTTTTTGACCTTTTTCATATGTGGTTAGGAGACAAGAAGTCCATAAATGTCATTTCTAAAGACGGCAATAATGAACTGATTGTGTTTGTCGTTGTTTTTATCAGCGCTGTAAATTGTGAATAATTCACAGTATTAGAAAAGGAATATTAGATCTTTCCAGACTCTCAAAGTCCTTGATCTAACATTTAAATTCTTACTATAAGATGAGATAAGATGTACCTTTATGAGTCCCACAGTGGGGAGGTAATCAGAGGAGGAATAAAAAGAACAAATAAGCAAGGGGGTATAAAAACGAGGATATTGCACATATAGTGTGTATAATCGATGTATAAATGCAGTTGTGAAAAAATAGCTAAGTGTTTAAGCTGATCATCTTTGTATGTTTTGATCATCATTTTTGAATGTTTGCTAATCTCCCCACCTGCGGAAAACAAACGTTTAATGTCACTGGGTTGTTTTGTAGAAAGTATTTAGAGATTGTTTGTTAATATGAGGGATTATATTCATGAAACACCAGATAATCTTGAAAAATAACCAAGATTATATTAAAATTCATACAGATTTCTAACCTAAAATAAATGCTAAAATTGTGGCTGGCCAATCTATCTATCTATACGTCTATATCTATCTATACGTCTATATCTATCTATATGTCTATATCTATCTATACGTCTATATCTATCTATACGTCTATATCTATCTATATGTCAGCTCTGATCCGTCCCCGTCCCGGACTCACAGAGCGGGTAGGTACTGTAGGCGCTGGGCGAAGACGGCGGCTCTTTGGTGTGCAGAGTGTCGGCGAGGCCCGGAGCCTGATGTGAGCCAGTGAAGGGGTCAAGTGTTGATTTTCCAGATCCATGACCTCCTGCGTTGCCACCGGGAGCATGCAGACCGGCAGAGGAGGATGAAGAGGAGGAATGAGAGGGAAGTTGTTGCTGCTTCATCAGCAACGCCTGGTACAGCTGCCGCTGGTGCTGCTGGATCTGCTGTTGCATGTTGGTGATTGTTCGTGCAACCTGAGAGAGCGAGAGAGCGAGCGAGAGCGAGAGAGATAGCGAGAGAGTCACTGCATCATGAAAAGACACTTTGGGCAGCATGAGGGAGGAAAACAACGACGGCTGGAACAATACGGACCAGATTGAGAGAGAAAGAGTGAAGAGGAAGGGAAACAGTTGAAAGTAGAAGGGGAAAGGTTCACCAGTTGTTGTTTGAGGATTCATGTGAGACTGATAGAAGAAAAGGAGTTGTGCCAGTGTTTTGAGGGAACAATGACCTCGGAGATCCTATTTTTGTGGGAGTAGTGAAGGTTTGTGTCGACTCACTTGCTGCTCTTGTTGTCTAATGGGTCCGGAAACATTGCGTTGCGCCTGCATCATCTGCTGCTGGATTTGTAAACGCTGATACGCCTGAATGTAGGGAACCAAAAGTACAATTCAGTGATGTGGGAATAATCACAACACGTCACTTTTTTCCGTCCGTTGACGGATGGAACAAAGAAGAAGAGGGAGAGATCAGTCAAGTGTGACCACCTGATTAAGATGGAACTCTCTGCAGACTCACCATTTGCAGTTGCTGAAGTTGGTACAAGAGAGTCATTTGTTGAGGGTTTATTGGTGAGGTTAAAAGTGCAGGGTTCAGACCAATGTTTTTTGCTGCAAACTGCAAGAGCTGTGCTTGGACCTGAGGGAAAAGGCAGTGATGGGGAGGAAGGAAAGTGAATCTAATTAGTGTCTGCAAGTCTCACATGTGGGAGAACAACATCTGAGAAACAAAGAGTTCCAGTTTGGATTCCTTTAGAGCATCACTCAGATAGATTGAAAGAGAAGGCTGAGAATAATCCTATAATCCTCAAACACGATTCAAGTCTATATAAATGTTCTGATTAGTCGGGTTTTAAAATAATAGTATAACATCCTTGTGATGAAGCATAAAACAACTACAGCCACAGATTACAGAGGAGCAGATTTAACAGATAGATAAAATCTATACAGACATACAGAAAAAAGAAAACACACCGATATTTACACGTTTGAGTGTCAAACTGTTTTCTCTGGTACTTGGACCACATTAAACACCTGAGATGTTAACTTGACCAGCCACAACATTGATAACAGTTACCGGTTCTAATGTTGTGGCTGATCGGTTTAATAATTTATGCACTATTGGGATGTTGCAGTTTTTCGAAGTGCGTCTTTTATCTACGTCATCAACAACATCGACATGGTTAAGAAACTGTTTAAATCCACCAGTCAGCCACAACATTAGAACCGCTGCCTGCGATGCAGGGGCTGCTTGTGGTATATTATGGGTTTAAGTACCTGAGGGGAGAGAAACTGAGGCACTTGAGCACGTAGACTAGGCTGGGAGGAGCTGAGAGGTGGCACTGATGGCTGAGGAGGCTGCTGCTGCTGCTGCTGCATGGCCCGGGTTTGTGCTGCTCCACTACTGCCAAACATTCCACTGGGTATCTATGAGCAGGAGTTATGAAACACACAGTTCATCTCAAACCTCTCCTGCTCGGATAAATTGCTGAGGTATTCAGGAGCGCTGGGTGACTAAATTGGCAATTTGCTTTTGAGCACTTCAGTAAATAGTAATCAGGGAAATTCTTGAGTGTGTTGCAGACAGGAATGAATAATCTTGAACTAGTTAAAAGAGGAAAACTTTAAATCATCTAAAAGGCGAAAGATGCGTCGATTCTAATGAGAGTCCACATCAAAAACGTTTCTCAAAGCATTTACCCTCAATGTTGAACCTCACAGTCCACCCTGTTCACTACATACCAACGGAGAGCAGGACTACTCTGATTTATCAAATGGCTCAATTCAATTAGTTGGCACAAGGTAGCTTAATCCACATCTCAGACTCCAAAGTGCTGAAGAGAATCCAGCCGCCAAACAGACACATTTTCATCGCCTTTGTTTGAGCTTCAAGGACACGCTGCTGTTTTTCTGGGCCATGGCGTCCTCTGGGGGCTGATATTTGATAGAGCACAACTATTTGATTTCAGTGGGCACTTCAGGCAAGGTCGCGCACACGTAAGCGAACGGTAGGGTAGAGGAGAGTCGGGGGAATCAATAGGTTGAGTGGCATACTAAATTCATGGGCCTATAAATCTAATTCCGTTTATCTATTGCTGCCATCATTAGATTATATACATTCAAGCCGTTACATTGTGTGCAGTGGGACAAACATGGACCGTTGATAGCGACGAAAGCCTCGACAGCACCATCTATCACATATCACGTCTTCAAAAAGTAATGGACGTTATTGTCTTCCCTCTGGGACTTTCTTACCGTCTGTCCCTGAATTTGTATAAAGGGTTATGAAGCACGCTGCCTCCTCCATACTATAATTTCCCCTAACTCGTTGACAGTGTAACTGTGTGTAGAACACGACGCTACCTGTTGTCTGTTGTTCAAGTTTTGCATGGCCAGTCCCGCGTTGCCCTGCCCCAGACCCTGCCCAGGAAGGCTACTGTTGGCCAGGGGGAGCTTCAGGCTGGGGGAAGGCAGAAATGGTGATGGGGGGGCATCATCTGACAGGACACAATCCTGGACCAGAGGGTAGAAATGGATGAAACGGTGAGGTAAGGAAAAAGCATCAATCATTGGCATGCATCATAATTATTCACGTGAAAAAATAAAAGAAGACAAAATGCCCACAATGATAAAAAACAAAGTGCAAATCCAAAGGCCAAGTAAGCCTGTCTTATTCATTATTTCATTTCAGTTTAATACTTCTTAAGTGCATTTACCTTGTCAAGATAAGTGTTGCGGTCAGAAGGGTCTTTGGAGAGAGCAGGGGGCCGACACACGATGGGTTTGTTCATGCCGTTGCTGTAGTCGGACATGCCCATTCCCCGCTTGTCCAGGTCCGTCTTCTTCTCCAGCAGGGCACCTGGGAGCCAAAGGGAAAAAGTAGATTGATTATAAAATCCAGAAAATGAAACTCCGACATTTTATACGTAGACTATTCATAAATCTCTGCATTTTCGCTAGAAGCCCTTTATGCTTCTACGAGGCCGAAAACGAGGACCCGCATCCCGCCTGAAGATGTTTGTGAACTCACTCATGGCCTGGTCGAGATTCATGTTGTTGCTCTTCAGCGCCTCCTCAGCAGGATCTCTCTGTAACACACATGTAAGATAAGTCTGTCAATAACCCTAGTTTGATTGTGTGCATCTCCATGTTTCCTCCTGTCGGGTAGAAGATTCAGCATTTACTCTGAATCTTCAAGCTTAAAAACAGACACCTGTGATATCGTTCTAGAAAAACCTAGAAATATAGATGTGATTCAAAAGAAACGTGACTTTGAGAGAGTTTCTATCAAATATATATATATATTTCACGTACCAGAAAGCCCATGTCAGTAAGCTGTTTGATGAGACGGTTCATGATCCAGGCCTCATCTGGCTTGTTGCAGATCTTACTCTGAAAACACACCAGTTTAAAATGTATTTTTAAATTCAACATCTTCCATCAACATTTTCAAGTATATATTTTGGGCAAAGGTCAGGTGTCTTTTTTAACCTTGTGCTGGATCTTCTTGGGTCCGTTGCTCCAGGAGGAGCTGCTCTCCTGAGAGGTGGGGCTGCTCCACATGTCCCCATCCTCTGCATCCCATTGGCCGGTAGACATGCCCATCTCCTCTCCTCCATTTCCCCAGCTATCTTGCATAGGTTTGGGGCCTGTGAAAGAAATGAAGACATGCTTTTTCTTCAAGATGAAATAATAATAGAAGTATTTTCTGAAGTGTCCATCAGATATCCTGTAAGCACACTGAAAGGAGCCAAACCATTTCAGATGTAAGTTTTCAACTTGAACACTTGGTGCCACTGTTGCCATATGACACACTCCCTCTTTGGCCCAGAACGCTCAGGCCAGTACAAATAACCAGGACCCAGCAACGCTCCAGCGGTATCGACAAAAACAAAATAAACTCTGATTTTGCACAAACGCTAGTACCTAAGGATCTGAATTGTAAAACCCAAATCTGAAAGGCTGTTTGGTAACTTTCTTCACCGGCGGATCCAGAAAGCTTCTTTTACATTGTATTCAAATTCCAAATGACCCACTATCATCTTCAGGACCCGTGTGAACTTCACTGTGTTCAAACCAGCATATCTAAAATAATCAACCTGATCTGTAAGACATGTGTAGGCTAGAACCATAACAGATGGTACGGACCACATCAACATAGCCTGTATCTGGGTGAATGCTGATTTACCTTAGTTGACCTTGGGCTGGATAATTTTGGCTAAAACATAAACAAGAATCTTCTTTCACCATTTTCTGCAGGTTTTTTTCTCTCTCTTATTTTGTCGCAATAGTATTTCACTTTGCTACAGGGGCCCCCCTGCTGTCACAGGAGAAAGCAAGAAGACTCACGAACAAATCCATGTGTGACCCAAATAGATTTATGTGGGTACTGAAGGGTTAACTCCCTGCAGTTGTACTGCACATCCCCTCCTAGAGGAATACTGGGAAGTCTGAGATAGTGAGATGAGAAGCCCCCATAAAATGATGGAGAAATAAAGTTAAGTGAAAACAAGTTTAGTAACGATAACGTGAAGAAGTTACAGCCTCTGTCTGACGACGTGTTTCTGCCTGTGCTACCAGAGTTGGAGCACATACACTTAAACTCACAGTTTGGTAAGCCGAGTGCAAGGATTTACACACGGTTGTTTGGTTCCTCTTGGGACAATTGGTGACTTTCGTATGGATTTGTGGTGCTGTTACAGTGGCAAAACATCGCTTGCAATGACATGTTTTTGACTTTCATCATCTTCTGGGAATCCAAAAAACTTGCACACTCCAGAATGTGAACCTTTTATGGGTAGAATTGCAGCTGCATCAGTGGCGTTTACCTCTGGAAACATTCTGAACTTTTTATTGGTAGTTTTCTATCAAACTGACTCACAGGTTTTCCCTCACAAATGCAGTGCATCATGTGGTCTAACACAGTGTTCCCATTGGTTGAAGAGCTCTTTGCTGCAGCTCATGTTCCAAATGCAGATGTTACACTTAAGAATCTCAAGAAGGTCTGAACGCAGACTACGATTTCATTACAATTAATGGCACACCCATATACATGATCGACAATCATTTTTATCTTTGTGTATTACCTGGTTTGCAGGGTGCAGAACCTTGGTGTCCATTAGTTCTGCCATAAGGTCCAGAGGGCTCATGTCCACCATCTCCCCATACTCCTACTCCTCCTCCTCCTCCTCCTCCTCCTCCAACTCCTACTCCTCCTCCTCCTCCTGAGGGCTTACCCCAGGCAGAAGTACCGTTGTCCACAGTTGATGTTGGAGCTGCTGGCTCTCCCCAAGCAGGTTCTGACTTGGGTTGAACACAAGGAAGCTCTCCCCAACCTACAACAGAGATGTTGACAAGTACAAACGGTTAATTACGCTCAACAGAGTAAAAGCTTCATCTACTAGTTATTTTAACCTTGAACATACAACTATACATCCATTTAATTTCTGTCTTCCTTTGAGGACTAAACAGCGGAATGATGATGATGCCCGTTAGAAATAGATTTTTATTGAGTAGAACTTGGCATTAGGGAAGCCTTGAAACTCCGCATTTTCTGAGTCAGACCTTTTAAACGTTTTGGATGATTTCTGGTAATAAGTGACTGAGCAACAGTCTGGAACAGTTTGGAACTGCTCTAAATGCATGTCTGTTTCATTCTCCAGCCCTGATGAAGATCTGCAGCGACATGTTAATGAGATAGACTAACAGGAAGCTTGTCCCTTGAGATTGTGACATGTCGTCTCTTTATTAAAGCTCTTTATGCCAGCCTCTTCCGGAAACCAGTGGGCCATTGACCAGCTCCGTCTGCCTCAACAGGTCATATGTGTGCGTTTGTGTGTGTATTAACACGTAGGAGGAAGAGACAGGTAAACGCAATAACTCAGGGGGTTTGGTGGAAGCTCTTCCACTCCATCTATTCTCTCTCCTAATTTGGCTTGAGCTCAGATGGAGGATTAGGTATGTGTTCATCACAAGTCTGTCGGTAAGTGGCCATGATGAGCTCTGCTAGGTGCAGTGTCAATTGCAAACAGCAGGCGGCAATGGTATAATTGAATTGGAGAGGGGAATGCTGGAAATTGAAGTTGTATCATATCGGTACCAGCATATCCTTTGCCTCAAGACTTATAGAACTGAGTGCAACACAAAATCAAACTTGTTGTTAAGTCCTAATGAAATATGTTTGACCTTCAGAGGCCCTCATGTCTGTGACTATCTGCTCGATAGTAACCGACTTGTACTTTTAATACGTAGTTTTAAAAAAAATCCTCTTTATACATGAAAAGTGCATTTTTAAACCGCTGTTATTTTGTTTTGGTTGTGAAGAGACGATATGAAAGAAATGTTCTCAGCATTTCAAGAATATCTTATATAACCTCAATTTCAAAAGATCTAAAAATGTGAAATTTATCTGGAAACCGTTACCTGGATTGGCATGGGGCGGTCTACCCTGCGGGCCCACACCGACATGTGGGGCACCATTGTTGGGAGACCCATTGTTGTTTCCATGGTGTTGCAGGTGAGTTGGGGGTTGGCTATGTTGAGGGCGGTGGTGGAGGTGGTGAGCGAGATGATGATTGTTGTTGCCATGGCCGACAGGGTGATTGTTGGAGATATTCACACCACCATTCTTATTGGGAGGTGGACCGCCGTTGCCTTGGTTATTACTGGGATTGTTGCGATCCCACAAGTTGACAGTCTTACTGTGGACGGTGGGGTCACCCCAGGTAGAGGTTCCATCATCAATCTCCATTTTCCTACGGATTGAAGGAGGGGAGGGCTCTTGCCATCCAGTGGAGTCCATGCCTTGATCCTGTTTGCTGCCACTGCCCCAGCTAGATGTGTTCTGCTTTACAGAACCTGGACCACCCCATGAACCAATACTGCCACCCCCACCGCTGTCAGTGCTGCTGCTGCTGCTGCTTTCCTGGGGTTTGGAAGAGCTCCAGTTTCCCTGCACTGGGCCATTGGAACGGGGCGTCTCAGCCCAGCTGCTATTTGTCACAGTAGGAGTCGGCTTAACCCAGTTTACTCCTCTATTTCCTCCTCTGGGGCTTTCCTTCCATCCACCACTTCCTCCATTTCCACCTTCTCTTTCCCACATACTGGAGGATCCATTGTTCTTGATCTCTGCCTCACCCCATTCCCCTGTGCTGGTGCCACTGGACCCCCCGTTACTGTTGTCCCAACCATGAGAGCTTTTGGGGCCCTCTCCCCAGGTAGTAGGCTGACTTTTCACCGGGCCATCATCCCAACTGGGTTTCTTTTCCTCAGAGCCCCAGGATGGTGTGCCTCCATTTCTAGGGCCATTGGTAGGGTCTCCCCAGCCACTGGTTGTGCCATTTGGTGCTTTGTTGAGAGACTGTGGTGGTTCCCGCCATCCTGACCCCGTTTGTATTGGCTGAGGTGGTGGGACTCCCCAGCCAGAAGATGATCCTTCATTTTCCCTTTTTCCTCCTGAGCCAGGTCTCTGACTAAGACCCATGTTTGGGTTGATGGCAGATTGATTGGTAGATGAAGATCCACCAGTGGAGCTGGAGCTACCTACGGTACCTGAGCTGCTGGTCTTGCCATCATCAGAGTTTGCTTCTTCCATCTCCCATACAGTGTTCTGTTGTATGGGGGTTTGTCCCCAACCGGTGTTACTCAGCACCTTAGGGTCCAGGTCTTGCCGGGGTAGCAAAGGAGTAAGATCCATGCTGGAGGACCTGTCTCTGTCGTGGGATTGTCCTCCGCTGCTGTCCCCACTTCCCTCGCTTGCTGGGGCCCTTCCAGGCTGCTGGCCCCATGTGCCAAGCTGCTGCTCTTGGCCTGAACCTGAACTACCAGCATCAACTGATTCCCAGCCTTTTGATGCATCGCCTGACGATTTCCCCCACTCACCCCACCCACCACTTTCATTATTCGCACCACCGCTGCCTTGGCGACCCCAGGCAGAAAGGCCTCTAGAGGCAGTTGAGTCCCAGCCTGAGGTCTTTGGGGAATCAGCTGCCTTGGTTTCTCCGCTTCCCCATACAGAGCTGCCTGTTGTGTCCCCATTGAGCTGGGATGATTCTGTGGGTGATTGGCCTCCCCAGCCAGTTAACCCATGGATAGGGCTCATAGGCTCCTGTGTTTGCTGTTGTTGATTCATATGGTTTGGTCCATTAGTGTCAAGGTTAGCAGACTCCATATTGAAGGACAAGCTTGTGTTGGTTAAAGGGTGCTGTTGATCATTTTCCTTGGAACTTATCATGCCAACCCAGCCTCCCCCACCATTATCTGCATCTACCATATTCCCATTTCCATTGCCATTAATACCTGGTGGGATGGATGGGGAGTTTGACACCCGATTGGAGCCAATACTTCCACCTCCACCACCCTCGTGGCCCAGAACAGGCCAGGCAGATGGGTTGGCATTGGGATTGAGGTTTAAGTTAAAATTGGGAGAGCCCCAGTTATTGGGTGCCGTTATTCGACCACTAATCATACTATCTTGTTTTCCATCGGAGCCCCAGCCTCTATTTCCAGATAATGTTTTGGCTGAGCCAGGTCCTGTCATTATGTTGTTGTTGGTTTTAAGAGAGGAGTAGTGGGCCTGCTGGCCTGCGGCCCCTGTGGCCATACTAAAAAAACTGCTACCACAGGTGGTGTTGACAGCACTGGTCTCTTGGTTAGAGCTAGCTGAGCCCAAGGGGCATTCTGGTGCTGCAGGGTGGCTGAGGTTACTACCGCGGCTGATGGGCCAAGCTTCTGTGTCACTTTCGTCAATATTCACTTTGCCCCAGCAGTTGGCACTGGAGGTTTTGTCAATTGGTGAAGAGGGTCCCCAATGAGCTGTATCATAGTGGGCAACAGCGTCACCCTGGAGGGATATGTCTGAGGAAGGAGAGGGAAAAGGAGATGTTGAGTCAAAGGGTGGCAGAGTAATACAACATCACATGTACAGAAGGTAAACAAATATTCAGAAGAATAAGAGTAGAGATCAGGTCAGGTTGAGGAGCATCATGTAATAGAATCCTGTTAGTCCCTTGGACCAAATGTATTATCTTTGTTGGTTAATACTAGCCATCAGACGTGACAGGATGAGATGGGCACACACATGCATGTTCCCCAATCCAATATAATCAGGATGCACAGTCAGGCTTGCTGCATGTCATATCAGCTATAGTATATCCACATACTGTTGCAGTCAACCAAACAGAAATGGGAGGATTGAGCTCTTCTGTGCTTTGATTTATCCTTCCTTCTTTCTACTCTCTTCAACCTCACTTTTCACTTGGCTTCCTCTTTCATTTTCTATATTTCTCTCTCTTTCAACGCGTTTACTCTTACCTCACCGTCTTGTTGTGCTCACTCTCAAATTTAGCTTTCGCCATATCACCTTCCTCAACATCCCCCTTTTCTCTCTCTCTCTCTCTCTCTCTCTTCGTATTTCCTGGCTCATGTTCTGCCAGCTTCTCTTTCCTCACACTTTAATTTGTCCCTCCCTTCCCTCTGTTCAACCCTAACACCCAGAAGTGAGAGGCCATCAGTCTCTATCGTGGCTTTGCTGGCTGAGACTGTGAAGGGAAGCCCATGTGGAACGCCGCTCATTTATTGGAATGAAACCAAGATGGCTTCTCATCCATCAACCCCCCCATGCTTCACCAGGCCTACGCCTCCTCCAACTGTACTGTGCTATGCTGTCTTACTAACTGCATACACATATATACTACACTGTGCATGGGTTCTTGTTCTTATGGGAAAGAGGATTGCATGTAAATTATGTCTTGCTACTTACAAGCCTTTAAGCGTGATCTACATGTTTAGAACCCCAGAACCAAAAACGGGATTTCTAACTACTTTGTAATCAAAGCGGTATAACACAGAAGCAATTTCATTACACAGAAGCAAACCATCAGAAGGGGAACTAATGATAGACTGATTAGATTCTGTAGCGGGGTAATCAATCAGGGACGGGCAGCTAATCAATGATCTTATTAATGCTAGTGAGTGAGAGCTGGGAGACTATCGATCCTGCATGCAAACATCCCAACAGCTAGGCCAGCTTAATGTAATGGACTAAAAGCCCGTGAGAATTGCAGCGATTCTCAGCATCACAAAGCCAAAAGAAGCCAGTAACTCTTGGGAGTAATTAGGAAATTATTTTGAATTATGAAATTTTCTAAATGTGAACAGAAATTCTGGTTGTTTATCTTGTTGTTTCCAACATTTAGAATACATAAACAAGTGAATGAAATGACAGGACAGCAGATATGTTACTGCAAGTATTTAATATTCTTAAGCAAAACAATTCCTAACAATGAAAACGTTTGAACCCCACTATTTAAAAGGCTTTTGTGACACACTAAAGGTGAACGGTGTCACAACACGGGCAATCTTTTTTAAGGCATAAGAAGCACAATAGACCCCCATAAAGGTCTTGCTAACCTCTTTTACTTCTGCAGTGAGCGTGGCTATCTAGCCCTACTAATGATTACTAATTATAAGACCCCGGTTGTGATTATGAAGTATTGGCGGTAATTGGTAATTAAGCTACCGTAACTTCTATTACTCTGCCATTAATTTCCATCAGTGTGTGGCAGCGATTTCTTCAATAGCTATAAGATATCCATCATAATATAAAGAGCCAATGGTCAAAACAATCCAATCAGATAAGGGAAAAGACCATTTGTCAGAGGTGTAACATGCATACACAAATATTGATAGATATGTGGCTTTATGATACCGCACAACAACCCACACAGTAGCAGCGAATTGCCGCCTGAACACATTTATCTCCACTCCTCGGGCAGCCTGATCTCAAGGGATTGTCCCTCTAACGCTTTGAAAACAAACACACACACGTACACACCAAAACTGTAAAAATAAATAAATACATATGAGAACAAAAGCGGACACTCACAAGAATTTCTGAAGAAAAGTTATAAGCCTAATAATAATTATGCAAACCTTCAAATGCCCGAGTTCACAACAGAACGGATACAAAAAATATTTAAGCAGGAATTTCATAATACTTCAAATATTGCAAAAATGTATGGATTGTGAAGAAAGAATGGACCAGAACCCAAACAGCTGGCATTCTGGGATACTGCTGCGGGCTCTCGGTGGCTGGTGGGTGTTCTGATTTTAAAGTGCATCGCAGAAAGGACAAAAAATGGAAGCACAATTTTAAGCCTCTGATGTTGTTCTGTTCCTATTGTATCTGAGCCCTGCCAATGTGAGCCTTCTGAGCAGAGGACTGCTACTTCATACGATTTGAAACACAGCCAAGAAGCTCGGAAACTACAGCCACGGGTCTATTTCATTCAATCGAGCCCCTAACCCCCCCACCCCCCCTCGTCTCTTTGTCTCAGTCTCATTTGCATACATTTCCTGAAGATTGTAAAAGCAGGTTAGCTAATAAGTTATGGTCTGGACTGTCATCGCTCCTGCCACACATGAAATACTGTAAGCACAAATCAAATCAAATCAAAAAAAAAAAAATCCCCCATTACAAAAACAGGAAAGGAAACAGAGGGGTGTGTGCTGCATGTGGTGGGGGAAAAAAAGGGTCAGTCAGGGAGAGAGAGTGAGGCTGAATGGAAAAATACCTGAGGAGAGGTGCACCATAGCCTCTCTCTCCAGATGAGGGTGAGGAAAAAACATCCTCTCAGTATGACTGCAGTAAGTTACTCGGTAAAACACAAAATCCTCGCTGCACCATGATACCGATGTCAACGAGTTGAATCTTAAACCTACAGTATGAGCGGTGTATGAATGCATTTGTCTCAACGTCACTATCAAATAAGAGTATCTGCTTCTACAAAAAAAAACCAAAAAAACAGAGTGTAAACATCTGAATGCATTATTATAGTCTGTTGTGTGGCCTCGCTGCATTTGTTCCAGTTTGGACAAAATGCAAAGGAGACCCTTTTTCCTTACACCTCAACGTGTCTGGATTGCTCCCCTTTCAGACCCCTCTACAGACATTCCAACACAAAGGTCTTGCTGATTCTTGGCAAAGACGTGATTTGGCAGGGAAGACAAAAGCGAGCTGAAGATGAAAAACAAAAAAAAAGGAAGGGGGGACAATTATTTCCATCCACCATTTGCAATCATGTGTCAGTAATGTGCTTCTTTCACTCTGGTTGCAATTAGGAGGGCAGTCTCCGATTATTCCCTGTGAATAAAAGACGTCAAAAATACAAATTAAATGGCTCTCCGTGGTTCCAGATTCCAAAGGAGAGCGACGCTGCCTTTGTGTGTGCATGTACATCCAAGTCCGTGCTCACCAGTAAAGGCTCGCTCTCTAAATACAGCCTGGACTACTGCAAAATAAATAACAACAGTTTCATATTGATGAGCGCACCAGTTGGGCTCGTGCGTGAAAGAAAGTGACATTAAACAGCAGCAAAAAATACATTGAAACCGTGCCAGAGTCGAAGCAGAAATACGCAATCGATGAGCTTCTGAAAAAGACATGCGGCCATCACAGAGTTGGGCAGGTAGCCAAGAATTAAATGCCTCCCCTCCTCTTTGAACGGTCGGCAGGGTGACAGAAGCAGCAAGGGAGAGGGTGGTAGGGAGGATGGTGGAAAATGTCTGCGGGGGGGGCGGCACCTACAATGTCAAGGGAAAAGAAAGGAGGACGGTTGAGAAATAAAGAGCGAACGGATCAGGAGAGATGCTGTGGTCATAAAAATAGTTTTTTTGTTCAGTGGAAAGACTAGGCTCGGTTTTCTCAGAGGACACTGAGGGGCAACAATACGCACGAATCGGAGCAGGAGGGGACGTTTAATAGTCTTTTGTCTCCCCAATAGACCCTCTCCATCTCTCTTTGATGGGTGCTTTACACCCACTTGGATCAAAGATGACATGCACTTGTTTTTGCGGAAGCAGGGGGGGGGAGAAAAAAACGAGTGGAGGGATGGCCACGGGAGGGTTTAAGAAGCTCATCATTCATGTCTGTTTACCTCTGCTGAGAGAAGACAGAAAATAGGAGAGGGAGGCAATGGTGACTCCTCTGGTTTCCCTGACAGAGGCTGGATTAATGATGCCACAAGGGGCTTCTCTGATCTGCCTGTGTGTGTGTGTGTGCGTGTGTGTGTGTGTGTGTGTGCATGGGCTAATCTTTATCTCCCTAGCTTCATTATAGCAAAGAAGTGATTATTTGATCACAAGAGAAGGAATACAGTGACTTAAGATATATTTGTTTTCACGTCTTAGTCATACCATGTTTAAAGAACAGCAGAAAATTGTCGCACATCCACCTTCTTTTCTTTAAAAATACACCCATACTTTACAGCAGAACCATTTCACTATGAGAAAGCGTTCAGCTTCAATAAGATGGACTCAAAAACCTAAACTGCTTTCCCCACAAATGGCCCAAATGAAAGGGTCAAGTGTTTTAACAGCACCCAGCTGAGAGCCTTCTGGCTGCATGCCCTGTCTGGAGAACCAGCTGTTGGGCTGCAGTTCCCACAGTCTGAGGAGACCCGCCACTCCAACACCTGCTACTGGAGAGCCCGTCGTGGTGGGTGCTGCCTGATCCCAACTACTTAATGGCCCTCAGTCAGCTGGAGAGACGGGGATTATGGTGTGACAAAGGAGGGGAAACTGAACAGGGGGTCTCAGTCTGGTGTTTGGGACAATAAAATGGGGGGAGTGGAGGTTACGTGGGCGTGGTGTGAATGGCCTTAAGTCTAAAGGAGGGGTGGGTTCACACTTTGTAGATGTGTGTGCGTGTGTGTCCCTGCTGGAATGTTAAACATTATACATAAATATATGTGTGCATGTGCATCTGTATGTGAGCATACACCCCACCCCCACCCCCTTTAAAGTTCTGAGCCAGCTGGCCTGCAGTGCAGACACAGATTGGAGAGGACAAAACTGGGTCACACTCGTGTATTCTTACTACTGCACACCAACTACGTCTATGTGTGTGTGTTTGACGGGGATAGATGTTTTTGTGAAAAAATAGGTAGCTGAGTGATGAACCAAGAATACATCATAATAATAATAATAATAATAATAATAATAATAATAATAATATCTCCCTTTTGGACACATTCACCTCAGTGGAGAGGTCAGAAATTAGTTTATTCCTTCGTGCAGACAGGGTTCATAGATCACACAAAGCCTGATACTGCCATTTGGCTAAATGTTGCACAAATTTAATCTCGTGATAACTACAAATTGCTACCTGCTTGAGTAAGTTATAACAGAATTCCAAATGCATAGTATGGCAAAACAAGAATTAATATATTCATTATGCGTTATGTTGGAACTCCAGAGTGCCAATTTTGCCACAAACACAACCACAGCAGCTGGGGTCAGTACTTATAAGACCTGATGTAGTACTTATGTATATATTAGACATCTCGATTCTTGAGCTCTTAAAGGCAAATACAGTCACGCTTTAGGACAGGACAATAATAAGGACATTATAGTTTAACATACACAACCAGGGTTAGCCGACCTGGTTTGAAGCTAAAAGGATGAAGGTATTCTTTTAAATCTCAGTCAGTTAAGTCTGCAGCCAGATCAATCTTCGCACCCCTAAATGCGAAATTGTATATTTATACATTTATTTATTCCTTACACCACCATAGAATTGGTACCTAATGAGGTTCAGCTGGGGCAACTTGTCCATTCTTACCACTTTTCCCCCCCCAAATTCTTAGTTCTAGATCTAAAATCTAATTAAAGAACCAACCATTAGTTTAAATATTTCTTTAACAAAATCTATGCTTGACATTTAAGAATTTTATTCACTTCACACAGCATTAAATCTTTAGAATGTTGTGATAGTACTGATTTGACCGAGGCCGAGACAAAATTCTGTGATTTGTACTATTTGAATGAGGAATGTGTACCTTTTTATCGTTTTTACCTTTAAAATTAAACAAAAAGGTCCACAGCTATCACCAAAAAGGCCGAATTTGTACCTTATGGGGTACTCTTCTGAAAAATGTACCTTTGGTTGAAAAAGTATACCTCTTATTTCTCTGTGTGGAGAGGTAACCCTACAGCCGAGCACAGACAGGAAAAACAAAAGAAATTTCATGTTTCCACTTTTAAACCAATAATCACTAAAAAATAAACAAAACAACAAAACAAACCATGACGAAAGCCAGCGACTCTCAGTTCTTGATGTTTAATTATGGTCTGTGGAAGGATAGAGGAACTCAGGAGGCGGAGAGAAGACAGAGCCTAGCAGGAGCAGATGCCTCTGTGATGCTGAGCTGTCCGGGTAAACCAGCGCCACAGCTGCCGTGGATGTGCGAGTGCCCCCCGCTCTCCAAGCAAAATGTTGAGTCAGTAATGAAAGACAGCGCAGAGCAGCAAAGGAGCGTCGACGAAAAGAAGGGAGACAGGACAGAAGGAGGCTGTAAGAAGATGCGCAGAGAGAATCTCAAAAGATATTCGTGCGAGCTGAAGCATTTTCTGGTGGGGGATGTGAGGTCACATGAGGATCACTATTTATCATTTCTGAACAGGAAACACTTGAAATAACTCAGCGGTGTTCCAGGAATAACACAAAAACACGATTGATAAAAAACCCAAACATCTTGTGGGCACATGAGACACAGTAATGCCCACAGACCTAGAAAATAACAACTGTAATTACAAAGACAAATCAACCTTTATCAACACATACAAATACACTGACAAGCCATAACATTATAACCATTTGCCTACGATTGTGTAGGTTTTTCTTTGATCAGTAAAAGTCATCTGTGGTTGGCTGTGTGCTTTGACACCTTCCTGACAGAACCAACGTTACATTTCTCAGCAATCTGTGCTGCAGCAGCTCTTCTGTAGGATCCAACAACACAAGCTAATCTTCTCCCCACATGCATAAGCTCAATAATGAGCCAACCCTCACACAAACTCCATGCTCTGGAGGTACGGATGATGTCGCCAAAATGCAGGACTGAACGCTACAGGAAGTCTTTCCTGCCCGCTGTGATCATACAGTTTAATGGACAGAACAAGCATCTGCATATTAAGGGGCTCCCAGACACTTCACAAACTCTAGCACAGAACATTACTTTTGCACATATCTTTTGTCATTAGTTCTTCCTCCCACTGCACACTGGCATACCAATATTTGCTACTGTGATCCACCACATTTGTACTGTCCTTTTTTGTCTTTATCATCATTTGATATACACCTAGCCCTCAATTGTAGCTTTCAGATTTAACTTTATTCCAATTTATTTAATTTGATTTTCTTGCTCTTCCACTTTGTGACCTTGAATGTAACTGCTGCACAGAACAATTTCCTGTGGAGGATTAATAAAGTATTTATCCATCTTTTTATCTGCCTTGGGAACCCGTGACACTTCCTGAGATCTCTTTGGTAGGAACGGACCTCTGTAGACCGGGAACACTCAACAAGACTGCGGACCTCAGTCGACCGGCTATCACAATTTGACCCTTGTAAAAGTAACCCAGATCTCAACACATCAACTTTGAGAACTAAATATTAACTTGCTGCCTCATCTATCCGGCACAGACTGATCAAGATCAGTGTTATTCTGACTTCAACTGTCAGTGGTTTTAATGTTATGGCTGACCAGTGTACATGCAAAACACCGCCCAATAGGCACCTTAAGGCAGTTTCTGTATTAGTGAGTAAAGGGGTCAACGGGGAGTTCATTAAAAAGCTACCTGTGGCTAAGGATTTCTGAGAGGGAGGAAGAGAGAGAGAGAGAGAGCTAGTGTGTATCTGTGTGTTTGTGTGTCTCAAGTAAACAAGGACACACAACTGAGTCACGTTAGCACTTAGATGAAGATTGAGACCTCCTTTGCTGACAGCTGTCAGAATTCTTTCAGGACAAAGAAAGGAAAGGGGAGAGTCGGGGCGGCAGCCACAGATTTGAGTCTTAAATTGTAATTACACCTTATTTTGTTCAGTCTAACAATTTAATTAAGAAGAATGCATACCGCCGTATCTGTGCCCCCACAAGCCAAAACACAAAACTCTAACACTCCACAAAACTATTCAGAATTCCTCGTGTGTTACATTTGTACAATACGACACATTGGAAAGTTTAAAGTTAAAATAACGGTTGAAGCAGAATGGCAAGTTCCATTGCGAAATTGAAATGACATTAAATAAAGCGTCGGTTTACAGCCAAAATGACCAGATATGAAAAGCAAAAACAAGTTCATTTGTGTTAGGCATTGAAACAAACCTGGGTGGTGTTTGCCAGCGGCGGACGTGACAGAGTTTGGAGTACTAATGCTGGTAGTTGTAGACGACGAAGAGTACGATGGTGAGGGTGAAGAGGAAGAGGTGGAGGAGAGGGTGAGGGCACCGAGGGCTCCGACAGGCAGTGGCTGGCCTCTCTTCAGTAGCTGCTTGTGCTCCTGCTGGCGGAAGCGTGGGGGCACCTCTCGGGGCGGGTAGCGGGCGCTGGCAGAGGACGGCTGGCCCTGCAGCTGAGGGGGAGTCTGAGTCGGGAGTTGGCTATTGGAAGAGGTGCGCTTTCCATCCCCACATGAAGAGGAGGAGAGGGGCAGCGTAGGGCTGGCAGGGTGGAGGCGGAGGGGTAGTGGGTCGAGACTGGGCTTAGTGAGAGAAGGCTCTGGCACTGGATGGATACAACACGCACGCACACACCAACACACCAACACACACACACACACACACACACACACACACAGACACACAGAGACACATAGGTAGTAAGTATGAATGTCTGCGGTAACGCATTATCAGTCCTTCAAATAAAATAAATGACGTGTGTCTGAGTTCTGGTTTCATTAGACAACGGCTGACAGATCATGCAGTGGCTACAGGGAGAACTTTTTTTTTTGTTTTTTACATTTCCTGTATGGAACCATCTGTAAAGTGGTGAGGTCTCCTTAAACCTTCATCTGCTAAAATCCATTTCATGGTAACTAAAATTGTGTTTTTAAATGTTAGAATATCAGGGCATGAATTGCAAATGAGATAATAGCACACAAATAATCACCAACACATCAAGTTATATTCTTAACGTCTTTAAAGAATTAAATGCAGGTTTGTTTTGTTTTGAACAGAACACATTTCTGTGGAAATTCAATCTGTATTTGGCGTACTGTACGCTGAAGATATTAATAATTGAATCGGTCTGCACGCTATATTGCTGGGAACTTAGCTAAATGCCTCCTGCAGCTCTTAGCAGAGCAAGTTACTGGCCAAGATGCACTCTTTGAAAAGGTCATGATTTTCTGCTGACTGAACACCAATGCAACACACAAACACGTGGAGACAACCCTTTTCCTCCTAATCACACACACACACACACACACACACACACACACAGGACTGTTGCACCTTTATTGCACCTCACCCTTCTGTATTGACGCTGCAAAGGCAGTGAGGGGAACATTGTTGTTCCACCTCTGAGTCAGCAGCAACGTCACAATATATAATGACATTGAGTGTGGAATGTCGGCATGCAAATAACACACACTGAAGCCGTGTTATGCTGCTGTTGTTTTGCTTGAAAATCAAGCGTTGCCGCTTAGAAATGGGTCTTCCTTGCTGGGTTAACCTCAGCCTAAATCCATACCTTTGTTTGCAGTGACCAGGTTTCTGTCTGAGTGTTATTTTGAAGGTATGGTAGTGTTATTATCAGATTATAGCTTTAGCTTGATCTGATCCTATTCGGCCGAGCAGCCTCACCGAGCCATTTCCTTCACGGTTACACGCATCCGCCGTACACGCACACCATGCATTAGCGACCAAGGCTTCTAACGACTCTAAAGTACACCAGAAAACACAAGAACACAAAAAGCTCGCAATTTTTAACACCAGTAAGGACAGAATAAGCTGTGAAGGAACAACCCCGAAAACGTTCGGCACAAACACTTAATCAGACACTTCAAAATTAATCACCCCGAGGAACAAAGCAAGTTTCAAGAAGCTAACGTTAGCAGAGCGGCTCATGGCAGTGACAACACAGAGCCAGTCACAAGCCCTGAGGTCCCTGAACAAAGCCAACATATGAAATGTGATAGACTGAACGAGGCTTTTACACAGTTTTATTTTCTCTTTGAAATGTCATACATTTTGTCTAGGAAACGCACAGCGAGGAGGACCGAGCGTCAATTAAATTCAACAGGTCCAAATACATACACAATGCCGACCATCCTGACTTCCACTGTAATCTTTCAAAATAAGGAACTCCTCATTATTGTTTTAAACCTATAAGAAGAAAAAAATCAGAATCAGGCAAAATCGGTGATCGGCCAAGAAAATTTTAATCGATGCACCTCTAGTTATTAACAGTACCTAGCTAATTAGCAACAAAACAGACAGGACTGGCTTACGTTTTCTGTAGAGGTTTGCTGCTAATGCAAAGAAAAGAGTAGCTTGCTGTAATAATATATATTATATATATTCTAATAATTAATTAATAATTATATACTATTATATAATATATAATAGTATATCATTAATACATAGGGGAAGAGGATGTCTGTGCAAGTGAAACTGTCGTTTGTGACTTTAAGCGGAGAGGAAGACTGCACTAAATGGAGTATAGCAGTATGCTACCTGAGAGTTTCCTGTGGCAAAGATAATGACTGCCAGCAGCTGAAGGATCTAAGAACTGCTGAAAATGACACTTCTTGGATCCAGGAGTAAATCCGCAATCAAAAGAGTGGATGATGCTCTTCTAAAGTCCCTGGGTGCATAAGGCTTTTTTAACAGCTGAGGCTGTCTTCCCTCAGGGGGAGGGGACAGAGAGAGACGTGTGAAGACACAATGTGTGCGATTGTGTTTTAACCATGAAATAGCGGGAATTGAATGACATAGAAAATGGTTTGTTCATTAACGTTTGGGTAAGTCTTGTGTGTCAGCGAGCGGTTCCTGTATAGTAGCTGTGTGCTGCAGTGCTACCAATTAACCAAACAATGACAAGCAGACACAGGCAAAAGCTTTCACGCTGGAGGTTGAAGTCAGAGCACAGAGGTATTCACTTTGCCTGCCAAGAGTTCGTCTGAGAGCACTGCTAAAAACAGAGGCCTTCTACATGAGGACAAAACTGATACAGATGGCCGCCGCTAGAGAAACCACAGGGACTTGAAGGCAACTCAAATTTGCAAACAAATCCAAAACACGGCACCTATATGTGGTAACTTAAAAAGTACTTGTGACATGTGATATGTGATGATTGACTTTCTGTTTTTCTATCTTCCATTGAAACTGATTAAGACAATTTTCAACAGGACAGAAACAAAAGTAACCCTTCTCCAAAACACAAGTGCAATCATGCAAAAGCAGACAATTCCACAGTCGCATGAACAAGATTTCAGCAATGAGGTTTTAGTGAAACACACATGCTGACAGAGGGAGGGAGCAGGGAGAAAGATGGCCTACCCCCCTCCATCAGAAACTGGCTTGCTGTAGGTTTGGAACTGCAGCTGGTGACGCACATCTCTGATTAAATTCAGTTCATCCTTCCTTACACTCCTCCACCAATCGCACAGCAGGACCGTCAATACAAGCTGCCCTGCCCCCTTTCCTCTCTGCCTTCCCCACATTTCCACCCACCTCGGTCTTTCCACCGGCAGGTTGTTCCAAAATGTCACTGGTCTTTCTTTTCCCCAGTCTCACCTTGGAGTTATTCTCCCTCCAGACTTTTATCGGTCTTGATCACTCATACCTCGTGTTTCTGTCCCAGACCTTCATAGTCATCCCTCCCCTCAAACTTTTCTCTCTCTCTCTCTCTCTCTCGTTCTGTTTCCTGTATTTTATTTCCTAAACTCCAGCCAATTCGTCTATGCAGTGTACATTTTTGGCGCTTTTATCGGTTTCTTGTCTCCTACTTTTATAGTAGAGCAGAGTGAAGGAAACTTTCAAGAACAAGAAAAAAAACTCATTGACCTTTTCAGAACACAGATCCTAGTTTCGGTTCTTGAACGCTAGCTCCTGCCCCAGAAATGGGACCTGGACGTAAGATAGTATTTTCCAGTGGCCGATGTTGCCTATTGCGCATAGAGACGTTTTTCTTTAGCAGGGTTCGTTGAGGTTACAAGCACATACTGGTTTTTGCTAGAATCAGCTTTCTAGAGTGGGACCAAATATTTTTGAAATGTAAATAAAAGTATAGCATGTATTTACTGACTAGTGACTAATTGACATAACTTCAAATCAACTATATTTAACTAATTCTTTTGTTGTGGTTGCATGTAAGACAAAGAAATATTTAGAGGGTGACTTACTTCAAACACGAGCATTATTGGCATTCTATCTGCTCTTTTTGGCAAGAATCGTTGTCTGCTGTCTCAAAAAAAAGGCATTCCTTTCTAACCATGTGGAAACAGTCACATATCAGTGATACTCAGTCAGCTCACTGTTTATTCTGGCTCTCAGTCCTATAAAGGAAGTAGATGAACCCTGAATACAGACTCACAGGTCCCTTAGCTTCTAGCGTACCTAATCCACGCCCTGCTTCTTAAAGCCTGTATTTGTATTTTTGTAGTAACAAGGGTGTTTCCATGGTGCAACTCCCTTATGTTGCAGGGGACCACATCTCATTTCTTTTGCAGAAAGTTTGCAAGTTATTAATCTGAAATAATACTTTAATTACACATTTAAAAACCACATTGTCATCCTGTTTGGATACATTATGCAGTGGTTGTATTGAGTCAAATGCTGCCCTGCTAGTATTATGTTGGGTAACGTCTAACCATATATGTAACCGGTAATCGGCCGATGGATTGGCGCCGGAAGGATAAGTTTGATGCGATAAGCACCGGTTACACGCATGTGCCGTACACGAATACCAAGCCTGAGCTACCATGGCTACAAACATCTCAGCAGCTTGGAAATATTTCACCATGAATGAAAAAAACACAAGGTTCGCAATTTGTAACAGCAGTAAGGACAAAATAAGCTATCGAAGAACAACTCCTAAAACGTTCGGCACAACAAACTTAATCAGACACTTCAAATTGAGGAAAATAGCAAGTTTCAAGCAGCTAATATTGGGTCAGTCTGGCGAGAACATGGAGCCAGACAGGAGCCCGTTGTATGTCTGTATGCTGTCAATTATGTACGGCGCCCCTGAAGTCCGTGAACAAAGCCAACATTGAACATATAACTGACCGAACGAGGCTTACAAAGTTCCATTTTCATTTAGAAAGGTCATAAAATTGGTTTAAGAAACGTGGATGGAGCGCACATTCATTTCAACATGTCAGAACACATACACAATGCCGACAAACCCTACTTCAGCTGTAATCCTTCAAAAAAAGAGCAATTAAAATATAATACTTAGAGTGGTTTTAAAGCTTTAAAGAAAAGAAAATCAGAATTGGCCAGAATCGGTATCGGCCGATCAGGCTTTATAAAAATTGGTGATCGGCCAAGAAAATTGCAATCGGTGCATCTCTAATATAAGGTGTAATCTACACTTTAGCAGTTGTATCAATATAAACACATAAGACTCCAAAAATGGCGGTCTAAGTGTGTAATAGGGGACGAGAGATGTGTCTGCAGGAAACGCTTGGCCCCCGTCCTTCGTAAATATGAACAAACTCAATGACATTTTAGTTGTCGAGAGGAACTCTTCTCGCGGATCGGTAAAAGCATAGTATTAGAAATATTTATAACAAAGATGTTGTAGTATCTATGGTATGTTTCGATATTACAAGTTGGGAAATTGGGGTCATTAGTCATCAAACTCATTCACAAAAGGGCTTACTAAAGATTAAAGATGCCGTTTCAGCAAAGATGATAGTCATCCACTTGAGTTCAAATCTCATAATTCAAAGCAATAAGTTTATCACCCTCATCTATAGAATTTACTCACTTTTACAGCACCTGTTTTTTAGTATGAACCGTAACCCCACCTCCACCATAACCCCCTCCAGCTCAGGCACTTTTGCAACCTCGCAAAAAACTTTTAATTATAGCCCTTTATCCACACAAAATGGTTAATCACACACGAGGACAGAGCGAGAGAAAAAAGCAAGGGAAATTAAGAAATTAAGAGTGACTTAGGGTAGGAAAGGGGAAAGAAGGGAGAAAAGGGCATATAAGAAGGAAATAAAGGGATCGGATATATATTCAAAAATTCCATGAGGGGGGGGGGTGTGATTGACAGATAACAGGGTGACTGTTATTTTAAAGAACTACTATGATTGGTTCCCTGAGCACAGTGCCAGACAGCACAGGTTTCCCCACATCCTTCTATTGTCTTCAGAACCTTTTCATTATGCAGTCATGTGTATAGAAGGGGGGAGTGATGGACAGAAGACATGCGGGCCTATATGCCCCGGACAAAAGAGCATTTCTTAATGCAATGAACTCAAAGAGGTAGACGCGTTGAAAATACACCACGTTTTAAGGCGACTTCACCCTTACTGTATTTGTACGCTGATCATTTATGCCTGCCGCTGTTCAAGCAGATTTATATCATCATCAGTCTTCCCTTTCAGCTAATGAAAACAAGCTAAAGAAAAAAACAAGTCTTTGTTTCAGAGGTGAGACACTGTCCATCAATTTTGTCCGAGAAATATTATCAAAACAATATAAAGAGAGGGGCATTTACAAAGTAAAGGTCATGATCTTCAGACCGACTTTATAACTTTATCAATAATCACACCTTTTATCCTCCGCAATTTCAAAGCCAGTGCAAAGCTTGGGCTGGTAACTCCTTTAACAGGCAGTATGAGTGCATCACCCTTCAATGGAAATGCAATTCATAACGACTGAATATACAGAATGAATAAATGTAAATTCTAATGGACGGCAGAGACACTATTTAAATTGCATACCGATATGTAACGTCTTATAACAGAAGATAATATTGTGGTATTTTTATATCTAGGGAAAACACGACATTTCTACAGACAAATGTTACCTAGCTGTTTCAATATGGTAATCAGGAAGAACTTTAAAAACAACGAAAGCCGAAATATAAGTTATTGGTTTTCTACACACAAGGCTGGGGGTGAAGTGGGTGTGTCCCTATGAGGAGCCATCTGTCACTATTAGTGAGAAAATCAAACACCCTCGCTGACAAACAAAATAAGGGCAAAATTCTCACCCATCACCCTCCCAATAAAAGGCCGTTACTATGGAGACAGCCAGTTGTCTAACGTATCTGCATTTGCCACTTGTGACCCCAATGTGCCTCTTGTGACCTCTTCCCATACTACGTCTGTTCCAGTCTCTCCAATTAAGGACCTCGCCCAGTTTCTCGAACTCTGTTTATGCAGAGATTGTACTTAGGTGTTGCAATGAAACCCATTGTCTGCGGCACTTTTGCTTGGAGTGATTACACTAAACAAAACAACAGCAGCACAACACCGCCCCAGCGGCTGAATGCATGGCTTGACATGATGCTTATGAGGACAGCGTCCGGGTCCAATGTGACGTTTTACTTGAGTGTTAAGCAGAACTTTGCAAACAGCAAATAATTTACCGTAATCATTACCTTCCATATTTTAGGGTGGTTGAGCTGGTTCTGGTAGGTACTGAGCTCCCACTCATCTTGTCTACCAAATTTGAAGACATTTTCATTCTATATTTTTTTTCTCGCGTTAGCAGACCAGCTGCCTCTTAAATTCTTGTTTGTGAATTACATTAATAAATTCTCAAACCCCACCTCCTATCGTGCTGAATCACTAATTTTACACAGGCACCAATTTGGCCCTGTTAGAGCTTAGGCTGCCAGCCCACCCAGAAAAAGGTCACAAGCGAGTTTTTCTAGTGCCGGTTCCAAGCCCGGATAAATGGGGACGGTTGCGTCAGGAAGGGCGTCCGGCGTAAAACCCGAGCCAAATCATTATGTGGAACACAAAACTGATTTCCAAACTTGGCAGTTGGGCTAACAAATACCATCACTGGTACCGTTAGCTAACATGGTTCGGGCCTATGAATGGAAAGAGTTGAACCGATGTGGTGACCCCGAAAGGGAACAGCTGAAAGAATAATAATAAGCGATTTTGCTGCCAACTCATAGGCAGAGCAAAACATGACCGCAGATTCCGTTTTCGCAACTTTTATACGGAACAGTGAGGAGCAACAAAGCAGAACAATTCTACCTCGAACACGCTGTGTCAGAGAAGCTACACAAGTCTCTGTTGTTCATATCAGCTCCCCTAGCCTGATATGAACAAGAAGATTATGAGAATAAGATTATTTCCTGACGATACATTGCCTTTTGAATTTGGCAGATATGTAGCATGATGAACGGGGAACTTTTGCTTTTTTAATGCTGCCACCTTGAAGAGACTTGTGGTCTCCTAACAAAAGAGCCTGGGGTCACCGAGTTTCCTAAAAAGCATTACTAAACCATTTCACAAATACTTACGTTACAACCATACACCAAAAACAACTAATAAGAATAAATTCAAATTCAAGTGCTAATGATTTTATAAATGTTCCACGTTCAAACTGATGCTTGGCGATCTCCTGAGGGACGGGCATGAGGATCCCCCCTCAGCAGGAATAGAGACAGTATGTGAACCTTACAGCACCACAAACATCATATCCCCCAAACACAGGCTGAACGGTCATTCGTATGATTTCAGCTATATTCTATTAATCTGCCAGCCATGAAGCAGCGCGCTGTGGGTGGTGGAGAGGAGATGATGGGGGAGGTGCAGGAGGCACCCAATGGGCTCCACTTGTCAGCAGCTTGTGAGTGATCATACAACATTAACACACGGGAAGGAACGCGTTGCTTTGAGTTCATGGGTGCCCCTCTCTCTCTCTCTCTCTCTGCCTCCAACCCTCACTCTCCTCTTGCTCTTGACATGGAGGCGGGGTGAGCACACAGGGGGTAGAGGAAAAACAATTATGCTTGGCAGCCATAAATCCACAGGATGTAATTCACAAGCTATTTACTGTTAATTCATTGAGTGTTTATAAATGTGGTTAACAGAAGAGGAAAGAAATGGTTCCAATGCTTAAGTAAATTAGCCTCTAATTAAATTGCAGTTCATAAAATTTCCTTTCAAAAGTGTTTGACGCAATTAATAGCTTGTGAAATTGCAAATGAATCCCACAACACACCGGTGTTTATGTCCATCTCATGGTAGTTGGAAAAATATTACGTTGTTATCACCATGGTGACACCATGCAAATGGGTTTCTCCTGGGCTGTCGGGCCGAGCACATCAAGGATAAAAAATAAAAAAACAGGCAAAAAGAAGTGCAAGCCTAAGGAGGAAGGTGAAGGACAAGGTGACAATCATTGTGTTTGTTCTCTAACCTTTCTGCAGTGAAAAGTGCGTGGGCAGCAAAAATGAAAACTGCAGATTTTCTGATTATCAGGATATGGGAATGCGACGGACTCCCAATGTCATTACTGGGATTTTATGTGCTTTCATGCAAACACATGTATAATGAAATGCATTTGAGGAACTTCCTGTTTGGTCCATGTTTTTTGGTAACCTCAACAATAGCCATGTGCACACCTGAGTGCTTGTCTGTGTGTGTGTGTGTGTGTGTGTGTGTGTGTGTTTGTGTGTGTGTGTGTGTGTGTGTGTGTGTTTGTGTGTGTGTGCGTGCGCGCGCAACCGATAGCCAGCATTTTATTGTTTTTGCTGTTTTGCATTTGCACAACGTAAGCATCGGATTCATTCCCCTGCAGTAGTTTGAAGAGTTATGTTCCTTTCAGTGGCAATAATACTTTTTCAATATACAGAAAAAAGATTTATATAAGACTGCATTGAAATGAAGATTATGAATTCTTCAAAAGGTATTTTTTTTTTTTTTTAAACCCTGTCTGTTCATTGTTTTTGTTTTTTAGCAAGGCGACACAAACCACAAAACAAGTTCCAATTGGTGAAAAAACAGCATGGGTCAGACGAGAACTCTTTTCGATTGGGTGTTGATCAGGATAGAGGGGTGGATTCGGGAAATGTCTCTAACTTTCCTTAACAATGTAAGATTGGAATCTTTTTGAACAGTTTCCTTGAAAGTTTGTGGAGGGGTCAGAGGACAAGTTAAATAGTCACGTAGCATTGTTGTAACTTCATGGAGATGTGCAATCAACTGTGTGCTATTTTCTCGTTGGAAGGTTTTGCTTCCGTTGAAATTTGTCCGTATGCATTTTTCTGTTATTAGTCGGTAAACAATTCTCAACAGACTTCAAATAATCTTGTAGAAATGTTGCAGCTGGAATGAGGAAGAGAAGAATAGATAGCGAGGCCAACCCAGAACAAGGTGTGAATATAGGAAATGTTTGGAGCCCTTGCTGAAGTATGGTATGTGCTCTAAGGGTTGGTCTTCGACCTTTACTCTATTACAAAGGTGTGTAGTTTACTTGTATGTCTTAAGTGACTTTTTCTTTACCAGCAGTATGTGCACAAGAACGGTTTTCAGTTAAAACGGAAACCTCTTGTTTGACCTTTGTTCACAGCACAACTTTGATTTTAGAAACTGAAAATGCCACAATTTCTGTCTCCATGTAATCAAAACGCAACGCATGTGAAAAAACGGTGACATCACAGCCCCCCCTTTGCTCATGTGTGTGTTTCCATTTCAGCCGTATAACAACGCATGGACAGAAGAACACAAACAATGCCGGACAACCTTGTTTATGCCATTACTCTGATACACAGAGAATAATCATCTTGACTTCCTGGTCGGTCTTCTGACCAACCACTGACCTCGCATTCACACTACAGGGTTCTCAGTTGGATTCTCTGGTCCGTATGTATGAAGATCATATTCACAATCTTGTCGTATGATTGTGGGACTAAAGACGCAAATAAAAAATGTTTTGAGATGAAATGTTATCATGAAAGCGAGGCCTTAATGTAATTGTGGACATCTATGTACATTACCACAAGACGGATGCAAACAATCTTCAACTACTCTTCAACGTGTTTTGGCACGCTCATAATCACGCTGAGACTGGCCTGTAAGTGTGGCATTCAATCGGACTGATTTTGATTGCGGCGGCGGCAGAGATTGTGATGAAGCTGCGTGTGTGCTGGGGGTGAATAATCAGCATCCCTCTGAGGTAATGGGGAATAGGGGGGAAGGGAGGTCCTTGCATCAGAGATCCAGTCTGGGTATGGACTTGAGGGAGGCGGGTTCAGGCAGTAGCACCGTACCTCCTAGAACTTTACATTTGGTGAAGCTCTAGGTCTAATGGGGGGCACGGAAGTTAATTCCACTGCAGCAAAGCTTTATCTCATTTTCATACATTCGAATGCGCCAGGCCAAGATCGATTACCACAAACAAATTGAAATGCCTGAGACCGGGCAGGCCTGCAGAGAGGAATGCAGAAAAAGAGAGTGCAGATGAGGGGATGCAGTATGAATTGGTTTGGGTCCATGAATTCCTGAGTGTATAAGGAAGGCAGAATTCACTGATATGGAAGGAAAGGCACAAATCACTACCGCGGGTACAGATTTTCTCCTCACGTGTGCCTCCATTATATGGTGTCACACATTAAACCTCAACACATTCGAGTTGATGACAGCTTCCTTTTTAAGAAATACTGCCGATGGTTATGATCCCACTATCAGAGGTTCTGAAAGTATGTATCCATCTTTGATCTTTATGTCACTATTAGTTCCTGCTACTGTACATACACACAATCATTTCTCGTTTCGCATTCAATTCCCCCCTTTTCCCCATCTCTAACTAAACCTACTTTGAAATAAATGTCCATTTCATTAGCTGTTGGCTATATTAGCTTTGCAATTGAGTCCCAGTTATCATGTTTGGCATAAGTATTCAATGCTTTATTACTTTCCTTCCTCTGTTTCTTTCCTTCATTTTTGCTTTTATCTTGCACCACTAAACTTCCTTTCCTTTCTGTCCTCCACCCCCGGTCTCTTTTTTTTTTTATAAGTTGTGCTCCCATCTATGGGCCTCTCTAACAGACTTTCCAATGTTTCCCCCCTGCCTCAGCCTTTCCTTTCTTGCTCCTGCCAAGAAGTCTCTGTACAGCCCACAAAACCATCACGACACAGTTTTCACAAATTTGACACTGATTGAACACAGAGGATTTTAAGGCAAACAATAAATACGGGAACGTGATCTTTATGTATACGGCCTACTGTATATCTTTACAACCATAGATCAATAACAACCAGTGAGGTTTTCACGGCTAAACCCTAACCGAAGCCACTCATCGGATTTTCATGCAATGCTTCTTGCGGTCCAGTTAATTTCAACTTAAACATGCCAACGAGCAAGTTGCAGTTGTAAACGGTGATTACGGTGTTTGAATGTTTACTATGTGAGTATGATGCAGAATGTTACTGTAACGCGCAAATCTGCCAAGTGCAGAAAGGTTCAAAGGGAGAAAATGCTGCATGGAATTAAATCGGCTTCTCTCCAAAGGTTTGATGTTGCTGTGTAAATATTATTTATAGCAAAGACAATTTGTCAGTATTCTATACATGGAGACATTGTACAAGGGATGGATTGGATCATAGAAAAGCCAAAAGACTTCTGATTGATTCTATATTAGAGCACAAGGGCAGAGGCTTTAAATGCTTATTCAAATCAGAAACAGCAATCTTTTTGAACCGGCAGCGAAACACCGGGAGGGGAATCAAATAGACAGTCAATAGTAGAAGGCAAGCTAAAGTGACCTTTGTTCCAGCTCAATAGCTACACCCAGATGGCCAAGTTTCTTCTCACACTGGGGGAGAATTGATACCAACACCGCACACAAAGGAGAAAAGGAGGTTGTCTTTTTGTGCAAGATTGTGCTAGAAAACATCATTATTGCATTATTATTGCATTGAATGCATTATTTAAATTCAAATTACATTTTTTTTTTCCATATTTAAAGCATATATAAATAAAAATGTCCTATTGTATGTGTATGTTTTTATTTCTAGTCTTTACCAATCTATGTAAGTCAACCCAAGAATACAAAAATATGTTTGTCGCCTGTGTTACTGTATAACAGGGCGATGCGACATGGTGGAATACCAAAGAGCTTTCTTCACAATTAAAATCTTCTTTTTCTTCTTAGCAGATTACAGACTCACAAAGAAAAATATTTATGAATTTTATAGTCAAGTTATTCTGAGATAGGACTAAGTTTTATAGACTGCCCCTTTGAGAGCAGACCCGGTTCACTTGAGGACACTGATCTTTTGTTTCTATTCTCTCTCTGCAATTCAGCCCAACTTCACGTCATCCTCCTTCCCCCTTCCCCCAGTGGATGGCCTCACACTTCACTGGCTAGTGCTGCGGGCCCACTGGGCGTCACTCTGCATTAGAGTCCACAGTATTTGCTCAGCTGTGTGTGCATGTATGTGTCTGGGAAGAGTCAAACCAAATGAGCATGCCCGGTCATACTGCAAGAATCCATCTGCGAACAAGAACGCTAAATGTTCGTGTATGTGTGCGTTAACTGGAGCTGATTCCTGTATTATCAGTGATCCGGTTTTAAAAATGAAGGTGAGTGCAAGTGTACGTGATCATGGTACTCACCTTTGGGTTTCTGATCGGCAGCCTTGAGGGAAAGAGAGAAAAGGGGATTTTGGGCTTAATATGATGACAGTGATGACACTCTATAAACTAGTAATAATGGTAGTATTGCGGGATAAAGTCACCAAGTCTTTGCAACCCATTACATTTTTTTCCATTAAATGTTGTTGATTTGGTGGAGGTTTTATGTAAATAAATAAGGCAAAGCAATTGATCTTATTAAATGCCACTGATTACTAGAAATAAAGCGTTACCGGTTAGCAGGTAACGCAAGTTTGAATACATTTACGTATATAAATATATTTCAATAGTTTGTGGCGTATTATGGTAGATACTGCAATATATTGCAAAATTTCTATTTTGAAAATACATTAATAGAAAATGTGGAAAATGCTTCATGTGACAATTATTTTGAATATCACAAACGAGATCATTATTTACACAAGTTCAGGGGCTGATATTTGTGTGATCAGCTCTCTACCGCCAACGACCCCGTACGGCCGATGTTTGTTTTTTAATTAGAAAGCCTCAGTCTTGATTGTCAGGTTCTGCGTTTGTGGCGACTTTGGTACGTATTTTTCTCCTAATTATTCCGCCGGGGTTTCTCTCTTTAATGCATAAGTTGTAACCGAGCGATCACGAATCCCGTAGGCAAATATAAAAGTCACCAAGTGTTAATCAAGTTTTCAAAAGGCACAGATTTCCATTTAACTTTAAGCAATACATATTCCCTGGTACACAATTGTAGCAGTATAGCAATTAAACTGCACTTAGTAGTAGAACCGTATATTAGGACCAGCATACAGTACAACCCACTCTAACAACGTCACAACCAGCTTCACTACCTGGAATCTTAAATAAGATAAACACAACTTTTTGATTAGTGTTGTATGAACTCGTGTCTTGTTTTCATCCTTACCTTTTTCTGAGCGACGTCAGTTTTGGTCTTTTCTTCGTGTTTTTTCTTTCTCTTTTCTTCCATCAAATGGTTCTCTTTCTTCTGTTGATAGCTTCTCTCAGCTGTCCAACAGAAAGGGAAAGGGTAATGAGTGACACACAAAGTATTAAGCCTGAGATGCAGGTCAAATACTTTTTCTTCACTTCAAGTACGGGAACCCAGTTAGCTGCACAACATGTTGTTTCAGCATCAACTTCTCAACAAAAGCTACTTATGTAAACAAACAAGTCAAGTAAAGATGGTTAACAAAATGATATCCGGCTTCAACGTTAACTCTGCTTGACACAAAGAGAAAGTTGCAAACTTTCGTTTTCCATGTGAAGTCTCTTTATCTTTTATTTCTTTTCATCGTACACCATCATTAGAGATGCATGTGACATTAAATAGCAAAACCGTAAATTTTACCAACAAACATATGGTTTGGGCAAAAATTGCTATCCCCCTGTCCTCTACATGTGTTTCCACACCAATATTTGGGGGGGGTGCAGGAGGCTGAACCAACTGTGACAGAATTTGCAAGTGCGATTTGATTTGTAAAAAAGAGAAAAGAGAAAATAACCAAAATAATGATTTATGACGGTTACCTCTACGTGAATTACATGCTGTATGTTTGTGGTTTAAAATCAAAGCACATCCGTTATCAGATTATATTTCTCAGAGAGTCTTTTCCAATATTATGTTTGCCCTACAGCAATGTGTATTACACATTTGTCAAGTCACATTTGCCCAAGACTATGTATTTCATCCATAATGATCAGTTCACTTGTGTGGGAGTTCAGAGCAACATTTTATGGTCAACAAAATAAGAAAAGAGACAGAGAGCGGGTTTAAAGATAGCAGGAAAGGAAAATACATTTTTAAAAGAAAAGATCATAAGGTCTTAAAAGAAGTCAAGGTAAGGGATAATTTTTACAGAATACGAATCAAAGCCTTCTTTAAAGTCCACGCGTTTCCAGTGGGCTTGAGTCAAACTAGCAGGACTGTTAACCCCGGAGCCAGGGAAATTTATAAGTGTTTCATTTCTGCCGGTCTTACCCTTGGCCCAGCTTTAGTGACAGCTCCTGGAAACTATTAGAAACATGACCCGGGCCGTAAGGAATGAATACTTGTGTGTTTAGTCCTCAATACATGCAATATCCACTAATCTCTACAACATCAGGGTGTCATTATAAACCAAAGACAGAACTTTCAAAACATGTATGGGAAATACATTCAAGCACGACCTTGTCAGTCAAACGAAAGCCTGTTCACATTTGCATGATGCCCTGCGCAAAGTGCACAAACACACGTCTCATCTAATGAGCCGTCATGCTTGACACTTAAGATGTGGAAAGATACAACTGTATTTGTGAGCCTATGATGGTCCTGACGACGGAATCTGTTGTATAGAGTCTGGTTTTATCAGCCGTAAACTGTCAATCTGGAGGCTGGCGTAAAGCAAAGTTATATGTAATAATATTTGAATGGTGTTCTATACGTCATTAAATTCAATTTATCAAGCAAAAATGTCAAACATCTGGCGGTTCAAGATTCCCAACTGGGAAAATGTGTTGCTTTTAACTGGGATGGGATGATTAAACAAGTAACTTCAATTCAACCAATTGAAAAAAAATAAAAATAAGCCGTCATATTTATTTTTTATTATTAGTTGATTTTCCGAGGCTGATTTATGGGCACTGTTTCCGGCTAGTAAGCTAAACACGACATGTGCATGCACAAGCCCTGGATATGAATCAAAATCTGAATGCATTAAAGAATCATACTGCTCATAAAAGATTAATGGAAGGCCTGCCTCCCATGGTGCTGCCCACTGGTACAAGGAGGGAGCTGTCAATCAAAAGACAGAGGGAGCTTGCAGATTCAGTCTGATTGTGCGGTGATATCTCTATGGAAGTAAGATGTGGCAGACAGCAGAAGTAGGCGAGGGTTAAAAAGACAGATGGGCACAGAGTCAGAGAGAGATGGAGGAAGGGGCACTTTGAGCACTGATGTCAACAGTGAGTCAACAGTGAGTGTAGAGCCCGTCCTAGAGGAGAATTGCCGGAAAGAGCTGCACTAGAAATGTTCTTCTTCTATTTAGATTATTTTCTTTCTCATTCCATCCCTCTTTTCATTTCTCACAAATGCTCTCTGGCTCACATTGGCACTGTCCAATTTTTCAATACTGAGGGGTCTGTCAGTGCCGTCTCAGCAACCACGGGAAAGCAGCCCTTCGCTAATAGGAGCTCAAGTTGTGTGTAGGCGTGTGTTTGTGTGCATTAGTATAATGTGCAGTGCGTGCCGTTGTTTATTTTCTCTTCTAGTGTTTGAGCCCGTCAGGTGCCTCCATAACCAAATAGCGAGTGGGTAACACTCTGTTAGCAAATGCAATGAACTAGAACGTTAGAAAAGCAGGAGCTGGGAAACAAAGGATGAAGGGTTGGGGCTGGGAACACGGTGACAGCATGCAAGCAGACACGATTAACATTAACTGTGTGTTTGATTTTTCTTCCACCATCAGTTGCCAGTGACAGAGTCGGACTATTACAGCCGACTGTCATCACGGTAGTCATACCTTTTACTCCACATATAATGGTGGATCAACTATATCAAAGTAGGTTTCTGCCGCCGCCGTCTCAGTGAGCTACAACATATTCCGGTTCGGGAAATCTTAAGAGACGTTACCTCTTATCTAATTATGTCTCTATACTAAACAACCAGCTTAAAATTAAACAATTGTGGGGGGGTTTAAACAATTTACCATAATGTTGAATGTGGCAGTTTACATTCTAACCTTTGTTGCACCTACATACTGCATAAACGTCTCTCTCTCTCTCTCTCTCTCTCTCACACACTCTCACACACTCACACACACACACACAGTACTGCTGACTCCAGCACCTCTTCAGCACCGGTTGTGGGGTGTCTCTGCGTTTGCTGCTTTCCAACATCAGGTTTACCCTGATTGGCAGGATAACTACACAATTAAGGAAAATATGTCCAGTTGTGATGCTGCTGACCTACATGGCCACAGATTGTTGCACCATGCATTACATGAGCTTAGATCAATTAAGCTAAGATTACACAACCAATGGAATCATCTGTCTCTCGGTGTTGGCTCTGCGATGAACTGATGACTTGTTCAGAGTGTACCCCACCTCTCGCTCAGTGTCAGCTGGGATTGGCTCCAGCCCACAAGGGATCCTTGAACTGGTTAGGCGGTTAAATAACGAAGATTTATGGGTGGATGAACACAACCAATAACCAAACCAGTCATTATTCAAGCATTGACACCAGAGAGTACATGCAAAAATGTAGCTTGCATTAACTGTTTTTGTTTACAAATCAGATCGCATGCTGTCCACCAATACGTCCAAGTGGTGGCTGTTTATTTTCCAATCTTAAAAACATGTGGAAAGATGGTCGATGACCTCATGAACTGGTCTTAAATGTGGACGCTGAACAAAGCTTCTTTTCTATTTTTTAATGTTTAGAATACACAGATATAACATAATAACATTAAAAGAGCTTTGCTGGAATGGATGTCTGCCAGGACTAAGCTAGCTGTTCCCTCAGTTGTAGCTTTGGCTTAGCTCCCTTAGTGTGTGTGTGTGTGTGTGTGTGTGTGTGTGTGTGTGTGTGCGTGTGTGTGTATTTCTCCTCCAACACTTTCTAATACAACATGCATGCATATATTTACAGTCTGATGCTAGAGTGGGTATATAGAAAATTCAAGGCCAAATTTACCAAAAATCCATGACATAAAAAAAAAGAAGCATTTCTACAGTAACTAAAACATAAGAGAATCTGACTTTCTTCCTCCTGTTTCTATCTTAAAGACTATCCCATCAAGTGATCGTGCAATGACTTATTGGCTTTTCTTTACACACAGACTTCAGGGGGAGTTTCTGCAAACTGGGGTAGCTGTGACAATGTGAAGAAGCTGCAGTGAGACGGTATCCTGTATTGGGATGCGTTAAACAGGGACTACATGGCAAAGCTATGGAGAAGGAGGCATGACAACGGGAACATATTGTACAGGAATGAAGAGGCTTGAAACCCACGCAAATCCAGTCACGTATACACACAGGGAAGTGTGATGTGTACAGACAGAAGGCAGTCTGATGCCTTTCTTTTCTCCAACAGGGATGCAAAGGAAAGGGGAGTGGGAGGAGGAGAAGTCGCGATGAAGATGGGGGAGAAGATGGGATAAAAACAAGCAGAGGATGAAAGCAAATGCGGAGAAACCCCAATTAGCGTTGGCGGAGAATTATGGAGGAAATGAAGAAGACTACACTGTAAGAGGAAAAATACAGACATAATTCTGTGTGGAAAATTGAGGAGCTCAAAAAGACCTCAGGGACCATTGAGGCTAGCAGACAATGAGAGCTGGTGAGATGTGCAGGGAGAAGAGAGAAGTGCTGAAATAGCCATTCAACTGATCGCAAGGGAGAAAGAAGAGGGATGAGCGAAATAACCAAGCAAAGGTGATAGAACAAGGGGAGGGGGGGGAGAGCCTTGCCCATGTTAAGAGTGAGGAAGACAAAGGAGGAGAGACACTGAAACTGAGAGAAACTCAGAAAGGGAAAGCGCTGCATGGAAATCATTCAGCTTCACGTGTTAGGAGCTACAGTAGATACAACCTCACGCCCCACTAATATCAAAGGATGGGGGGGGCACTTCCCTCTCTGAGCAAAATGTTAGTTAAATGGTCAGGTTATGACCACAGAATGTGGTAAATCCACTCTCAATCAGCCTCTGAGCCAGCCATCCATTCATGTGGCATAGAAGAAGCCACAAGTCTTTCCTGACACTTATTGTACACATATAGCAATAATACCTAGGGATGGTTCCTCAAAACTACGGGCCAACCACTACTCTGTGTCTTTGGGTGGGCATTTGTGTTTACTTGACCTGATCGCCATGAGAATATGAGGCCTGTAAACTCCACGACTGATTAACAGTAAAAACAGTGGGGTTAGGTGTGGAGTGTTTCCATTCCACAGTCATGCCAAAAACCTCACTGGCTTTAAGAATCCTGTGAATACCAGCTTTCGCTTCCAGCAGGTGTCACACATTTGCTCAAGCTGATTCCAGAGGAAATATACATTGCCAATAGATTGAACTGGCTCAATAAAGACACGGAAATTTGATAAGCAACATTTAATCATCCAATCAGGTTTCACACTTAGAATTTCTCAAGAATTGAGTTGTGGTCTATCTGTTTTTGTAGTGCAGGTATTTGCTGATACAGCTTTCATTGCTGCTTGTGATGTTTCTCCATCGTTTTGTTTAGTTTGATGAATAACCACCATTAATATTATTATAATGAATGAACTTGTTGAGTTAATTCAGAATAAATCCAATTGACTAAGGGATAAACTCTGGGGCTTAATCACGCTGGAGGGCCGCCTCGGGGGAGGGTGTCCTTTTGTAAAAGGCTGAAAAACCCGTTGACCTTGAGGTATACAGCTGATTATGTCTCCTGAAATTTATGACACTTAAGTCTCTTAATCCAATCTGGATTGGGTGATTTAAGATCAAAGTAATACTCAAAATCAAACTAGTAACAAGCTATGATTGTGATATTAAACAACTGAGGATGTGTCACATGGTAGCTCAAGCTGGAAAAAGGACAACTGCACTCTGGGAAAAAAAAGTGTTCAATCTTTGGAGACACCTAGTCCAAATCTAATGACTATCTATCAGACGTTACTCTGTTAAATCTGCTACAAAAAGTCCTAGAATGAGTAATGCGAAAACAAGCGGAGCTATTCAAGTCATCTAATGAATACGTCTGTATTTTTTTTACGTCACAATATATCAATATATGCATATCACAGAGTGGAAAATACATTAAATGTCAAGCCCTAGCATTGGTGGGAATCGGTAGATGGCTGAGGACATAGCGGTGGGAGGAGAGAGGTGATGAGGGGGATGCAAGATGGAGAGAGGAATTAAGGAAAGACAAAATGAGCGAGTTAGATTACACTAGAAATAACAGCTTTGAGGTTTGCCTCCAGAAAATTAGCTGCGTCTTGGCTGCTTCCTCTGCCAGGTCGATATGAAACTTTTTCATGACGGCAGCTCATTAAAAAGGAAACCCGCACAACACAAAGGACCAAGTAGGCCTCCTTCCTGCCAGCACCAACGGCTGGAGCTCATTGAATTCAAGAAGCTGCTGTCAAGCCGACTGTGTTGGTTTACGGTTTTGTCTTCGTGACTGCTTTGTGTTCATGGGAATATGGGGATGTGCATTTTCTGGATGTGTCTGCATATTCGTTTTCATCTACCTCCATGGCAGTTTAGAGGCCATGAGGTGAATCCGAGTTGTAATGTCTGACTCATTATGGGGGGGCCATAAGCAACAATAAAATCGCCGTCTTCTAATGATTAACCTTAAAGAGTTATTCCAACATTTAAGAAAGTCCAAACCCCTCTAAAAAGACTGTCATTAATTAATTAAGCTTCAGATTTCAAGTGACAGCCACAGAGATCTTACTCTTTTAGGGCTACGTCATTGGTTAACTGAGGATTACGTGCAGTGCTGTCCAGATAAGTCCAGATTTTATGTTTTATATTCTTTATGAGCAGTTATCAGAAAATTATTCTGAATTTCAATGTTTCCCAATTAGAAAATTGTTAACTTATTATAAAAATACTTGCCTTTTCCACCTTTTTGTTTTATATGCTTGGGTAACTTGTGAATCTTTTTTTTTTTTTTTTAAACATATTTGTTAGGGTCTTCTATATCTACCTTACAATCTGTAGTAGTGGCAAGTATTTCAAGCAAAATGTCCTATTCAAAAGTCACTCTGAAATATTCCAATATCATCCACAATCTGATGGGATGCATGCGTTTAGCTATCATCTTTGATACTTGGAAGTTCAGGAGTTAGAAAATAAGCAGGGTCTGAGAATGGTCATCAACGTTTGACCATCTGTACATCCACCATCAAACTGTCAACATCAGAAGAGCCCCAGTAAGTGAAAGAACACCTTCCTGCGATGCGCTCTCGTACAAAAGGGCTAAACTCTGACACAATGCACCTTCCATACACAAATACGCATGTGTCAATCAACAATTCAGGAGCTGCCACCAGTCAAAGTAATAATATAGACCCTGAGAAAGAGAGAGGAGAATAAGTTCTTCACTCAGTAGTCAGAGCAAAGCCTCTTCTGATGTACGAGGAACAGAGAGGATTGGAGCGAGAGACGGCCTCCTTTGTGAAACTACACAAATGAAAGGTAAGAAATACAAAATCTGAATGTTTAAGAGAAAAGGGAAAGCATATAAGTAGTGCGGATATGTCTCTACAGTGGAGCACCAATTACCTATTTTTGTTTCACTATGAATGAGCATCTGTAATCCCGAGAGCTACACACTCAAACGAATCCAGTTTTGTTCTGCAGATAAAACTTCTGAGTCTGATGACAAAACGTCAACATTATGACCTACATCATTAATAATACAGTATATTAGACAGTCTGTGACAGAGTGTGGGGAAAATCATCAAATATAGATAAAGTTAAAGCAAACACTTGAACTTCAGTCCCTGTAGATAAGTGAGTATGTAGACAATGAAAAGTCCACCAAACAAACAAATGACCTTGGTTGAATTGAGTAAACCAAGGCATCAGCACTGGGGCTAGACATTGTGTACTAAAATTACTTACATAGGCTTAATTAGGGGATCTGGAAGTTCTGTATTGCCAAAGTCCTTTTACATAGTGAGTAAAGCTTTCTAATGCTGGTTTGGACAGGGGAAAGGAGAACGTTGCAGTTTGGTTATCCAGCATTTTCTTTGTCAGCATCCATGTGATCCCACTTTCCTTCTCCCCAACTCTCACCAATTAGCCAACAGGGAGCAAAAGGACGGATGGAGGCCCCCCATCAAACCTCAGCACAGCACATAGAACATTCCCCTGGATCCCTGCCAAGACTCACAGGCTGTAGCTCACCGGGCTTGGCTTTGCCTCCCCCATCCCCCTGCTTCTATCCAAGCCGGGTTCTCCCGTGGTGGACCCCCAAAGCGCCCACTCCCTCTATTGGTACACAAGTTGGACAAGGAGGATGGGGTTACGCAGAACCTTTCCAACTCCCACCCCACACAGAATTATTTGGTTACAACTCTCCTACACGTCCCTCACAGAAAAAGCCCTGTGTATAACATAATAATGAAAAAGAGTTCGACTATATGAAAGTTTACTGTGGGACACAAGCAAATACCTGGGGGTAACTTTGGAAACTATACTTAAACCATCCACTGAAAAGTTACGCATTATTTAACCCTCTAATAGACCTGGAACGTGCCTCTACTATTACTTTTATGATGCATTTTTATTGCACTATAAGGAAACATAAACATAATAACATGTGATCACTGTCTGCACCAAAACAGATATGGCGAGACCTTGTTGAGAGATCTGGGTTGCATAAAATCGGTTGACTCAGTCATAACACCAGCAATGCAGGTGTTCCCTTGAACTTTACTTCCCAGTAAAGAAAATGATTGATGACTAATCCTAAACAACATAATCACAGTAAGAGATTAACATAACTCTCAACCCATAAAATAACCTCATAATGTCAACTTCAGTTTGGGTGGTAATGACAGTAGTATAGTATCAGTATCAGCCTATCAACACCACAGTCAGCATGCAGCAACCCCCCAAAGCAAAAACCAAAAGTCAGACTATCACAAAACACAACTGAATATTGACACATTTAAAATGTTTTCCAATAGATAAACAAGACTTTTTGTACATTTGATATTTCAAGTTTAAAGAGTTTCACCGTTGTTCCTAAATTCAATGTCAAAAAGAAGCACCATAACAGAGTATTGGGGAGATGCAGAATGCAGTGATGACAGATAAAGTTGGTCGGGGATATTATTGGCAACGGCAAAGGTTTATAAAAGGCAAAGCCAGATTTCGGCTCCTTTCATATAAATGACCCTGTCCTTTCAGTGATAAAGGAGCTACAGATGGCATAACGACTAAAGTTCGTCCTCATGACATTTTACAATGCGCCAAGTCAAAACAATGTATGATCGCAAACAGCCAGCAACCTGGTTGAATTCAGAACCAACATGAGTTATTGTTCTCCAGCTGGTGGGCTGCCAAAATGGCAGAATCAATGAGCATGCACCCCTGTGAGACACTGGAGTTCCCATGTCTTTTTTGCATTGGTTAAACAATTCATTATATACCTCAAAGCAGAGTTTTTCTTTTCTTGCATCTGAATTCACAGATGTTGGCGTTGCTTGATAGACTATTCATGCTCTACATAAAAAAGAAAAATCAATAATCCCAGTGGATAAATTATTAAATCCCTTTGAGCAAAAAAACTACAAAGGTATAGTCTTTAATAATGTCCTTTAAATTGGAAATCTCTAAGGAGGGTACAGAAGAAGGTGACATCTTCATTTAAAATTTAAAAAAAAAAACACGTTTTACCCGAGGATAACCCCAATGATACTAGCTGAACCAGACAAGCCACCAGTTGTAGACAGGTTTGGGGCTGCAACTGTGTTTGGAAAGGGTCAGGCTAGGTGATAAGTATTTAAGAAAACTAGGAGACTCATCTCCTCCTCCTTTTAACAGAATTAAAGTCTTTCTTCTGCCCAATTTAATAACCTTGTTTTCACACCAGAAGGCCCCTACAACATCTTTTCAAAGCTACCTTTAACTGCTTGTTCTTCAGCCTTTTTTAAAGATGGGCGTGCAAAAGGGAGGGCCTTGACCCACGGTATGAACAGAGCTCCGTGTGTGTGTGTGTGTGTGTGCGTGTGTGCGTGCGTGTCTGCGAGTCAGCTGGGCTGTCTTGGGCATAGAGGAAGCCTCTCGTGTGAAGTAATGAACAACTGGAGGGCACTAACAAACTGCCAGAGCTTTGAACATGACATAAATGGTCCCATACCCCAATGCTAAAACCACCAGGCATTCCCACATGTGTAGTCTTTAAAAGGATTCATGCACAGGCACACAACCTCAACGACAATTCACTTACAGTCCCACAAGTGACACAGATCTCATGTGCACAAACAGACATGAAGGCATAGACACAAATAAATAAAGTAACGTGCACATAAACGAATGCCTGAACAGTCTCGCCAATCAAACTTCAGATGTGCAAATGCATGTGTGTCACTGCTGCTCAGACACATTTTTCATTTCATCACTTCACTGGTGTGAGACGACAGAGATAAGACAGCGGTGACAGAGATGTCAGAAGGGGAGCACGGAAAAGCAGTGGTTGAGATTGAACAGGAAATTATGTTCTTCAATTAAGACAAGCAGAAGATATTAGAAGCTGTACTCCAGTGCCTGGAGACAGGATACAGCAGGGGGGGGGGCAAGGAAAGGCAAAAGTTCAATCATCACCTGGTATTTCACAACCGGCCAGAGGTTGAAGCTAGTTGTAATAATGAACATGGGTATTAATGTCAAAGAAAATGTGCAGGACACGAGGTTTGATACACAGCGAGGAGTGAATATGGGAAGAATCGAGATGCGTGTCTGCCCCTACAGAGAAAAATACTGAAAGCACACTGTGCGGGAATGAAATCAAACGCACCAAATGATCCAGCTGTGTTGTCATCATACGTTTTAACTCTGGCACTATATAACCTTCTGACTAAAAACAGTGGAAAAGGCAAGTCAGCTTGAGAACCCTCAAATGTACAGCTCACATGTGTGTGTTCCAGTCCCCTCTGCCATTCGTATCTGAGTGATGATATAACACAGATATAACACAAAAGTTAATAAATTTGTGATGTTAGTCCCCTTTGAATTAACACCTACAAATTCTAGCCATCAACCGCATGATGAAACGCCTCTGGTCTGTCAGTCTACGGTCTCCTCATCGACTCAACATCTACTACCAATTCTGCAGGGGGACACCCCTCAAAAAAGCCTTTGGTATCCGAATAATCATTTATCAGCGTTTATAATTACGTAGTAAGATTTAGTAAATTATCTAATAGCAAAAGTCAGAAAGCATGATTATTATGAAGCGATTGGTAATTAATCTCCCCGCAAATAAGGGGAGGAATTTTTTACTGCGTAGTGCATGCTATGCAGTTGTAAAATCGGCTGAATTGAGATGGAGACCTCATGAGTTGATGCTAGGAGAAAAGATATTCCGTTGCAGCCGGATCCTGCTCACTTTTCAGACGCCGATCAGCAATAACATAAAGCCATTCTTCACACTCCCATCTCAAACTTACCTTGCGCTACCCACAGCTTTGGCGGCTTTCAGTGAAGAGTCGGTGCATGGCAGAAAAAAATATGCACAGAAGCATCCTCCGATGTCTGAAGTTACCCGTAATGCGATGGAGCAGATTCAGTCGCAATTTCAGTCAGACGTAGCAGATCAGACGGCGGCCGCTGAAGCAGCTCGGCGGGGAGATACCGAGGTAAACAACCGCTACTCGGTCAGATAAACACACAGCGAGTGCGGTTTAGTATGCGCCGAGCAAAGAAAAATAAGAGGAGAACGTGAAATGATCACCCTCTCGTTCGAAAAGCAGTGTGTTTAAGAAACGACGCAATAGATTGAGGGGTTTCGGAGGAGAAACCGAGAACAGCTGACAACAAAAACAAATAAATTTTTTTTTTTTTTAAACGAACGCGAACAAAATGACTTTCAACAACAGCAAAATGATGTAAAGTAAGCAAACGTTAGCACTGGTTGGCGTCGATAGTTGAGCAAAACGCGACACTTTTAATTTAAAAAAAAAAGAGAAAAAAATTCGCCAACGAGTTCTTATGAGCAAACCGACGGCCAGCAACTTGTTTTAAAGTGCAAAATAATGTTTTTGTTTATGTCGTCAGCAGGACGACTAGCCACAGGCTGGCTACCACGAATGCAAAATAAGAAACGACTCCGGGGAAATACATTCTACGTGGGTCCAAAGAGCGGAGCGGGCAGTCATGGTAGGCGTTCAGTCAGCTCGCGTTGACAGCGGTCTCGCAGCCATTTTGTTCAAACTAACAACACTGCAGTCTCCCTCCTCCTCCAAGGGAACAGACAGACCAGGAAGTGTCTCCAGATACGTCACTCCCGACCAACCAAAACACCATACGTCTAGCTCCGCCCCCACTCCGCCCCGCCCCTAAGCTCTTCTTCCACAGGACGGACAGGTTCAAGCTCATGTTTCGAAGGTGAAATCTGAAAGTATAGAGCTGATGTTCAGCGTTGCAAAAAGGGACAAATGTGAGACCGACATTATAATAACAGCAATACAATAATTACACGACAGCATTGTAGAAGCAATATGGCTAAAGAAAGCATTTACTACTAATAATAATAATAATAATGCATTTAATTTATAATGCACTTTACATTTGGATCAAATCTCAAAGTCCTACAAAGTAAAAGCAGATAAAAGCATCAATAAAAAAATAAAATAATAACTATATAAAAACATGACCAAAAAGCAGCAATGTTAATTAAAGACTTACTTAGATTTACTGTGCCAGTTATTAATGTTAATCGCAAATAACTTCAATTAATTAATTAATTAATTGAATGCACTTAAGTAGCATTTTATAGTGCTGTGTGTGATTGAGGTAAGGGGATTTTCTAGCTGCTTTAAATTGTCGGGGGTTGAACTCTATTATGCATCCTATTTCTAAAGCCAGCAAAGTGCTTTGTATGTAAAATCTTACCATTTGAAAGTGTTGGCAACTGGTTAATAAATGCAGTGGAGTTGAAGTGTAAACGCTTGGAAGTCAATGTATAAAGTAGAAAAAATAAAAGTAGTCACCATCTAATTGCATATAAATATTCTCAGTGAACGTGTTCCTTGATCCACGACTATGACGTTTTATAGTGCAGAAATGAGATACTCACACTTCATACGACTTTATCACCAAAATAGTACCAAAGAGCCTATAAATTGATATGTCATAAGTCTCTAAGCAATTTGGAACTTGCGTCTTGAGCTTTATTTAGCAGATAGGAATATCTCTTAAAGCGCCCACCGCAAGTTCCTCTACCCAAGATGACCTTTGTCAAGAATCTCTTGATCACATGTCCAGAAACGTTGGCCGATAATTCCAGGCTATTCTTAACATGATGGATGAGGTCACTCTTTTGCCCCCCATGACCCGCATCCGCTGAAGTCTGAGAGAAAGAAAACGTGGCCCCCGTCCATTATCTGCATTACTTTCTCATGGAAATGACCGCTCTGTGCACGGACAAACTCGCACTCCCAGGCTGTGAGGTGGGAACAGGTCGAAGCTGCGCTCCACAAAGGGGGAAGGCTGACCAGTGAGAACTCTCTCAGAAAAAGCACCGGGCTCCGACACATCGCTGGGAGAGACTGTTAATGAGAAAAGCCAGGGGGGCCCCCTGGCCAAAAGTTGTTATTTTCTTTTTCGCCTTCTCAAGGCAAGAAGCCCAGAGCTATTAAAGCTGCAAGCTCCAAATAATGGAGCGAGCAGATGCTCCACACTCAGGGTTGAGAGAGGTGAGAGCCGAGAGGAGTACCTTCACAAATACCTTGAGGGGATATGTAGTTCGTGGTTGATCTCAGACTAATAACCTGTGCGACAAGATTTGTTGTTTGTTCATGCCACCTGAGTGTATTTTGGAAAACTCTTTACTTTCTGTGTAAACTTTCATTTAAACGCCCACTTGAAGCATCCTAGTAAAAAAAAAAACAAATGTAAATAATTCACGCACTCTGAAGGACCTTCATTACCGTTCAGTTCATGTACACTGTAAAAGAAGTATCGTAGAAATCAAAGCCTGGAAAAGGCTACTTTAAAGGCCTCAAACATTCAAACAAGTATATTAACCTATAGAAGAAATTCACTTATATAACGGTTCATAATCTTCATTTGTTCTGTAATATTTCTTTAAAAAAACAAAGACAATGAATATATAAATACAGTAAAATACCATGCTGTCATAACCGAGTAGTAACCCAAAAGTAACAATATTATTACAGATTTTGCTGATGTCTATGTATATTTTTTAAATTTACAGGATAAAAACTTTTTTTTGGTGGGACTGCACCAAGGATCGGCTCTGGGCCCCTTCTTGTTTGCCAAGGAGATGGACAGGTTGATAGAGGAGGTAAGAAAACACTAGATTGGTTTATTTTAATATATACAGCTACATGTAAATCAATATAAATGTAAGATATATACTTGCCACTGTGTTTTCTATGTGGAGGTTTTGGCCACAAGAACTTTTACTCCTTTTTAAAAAAATTTTTTTTTTTTTTTTTTTTTTACAGTGTAGACTCATGGCCACAAGTTAGCAAAGATGGGGAGGACAATCCACGCCTGACAGGAACAACTCCGACATGTGATTATGGCCGTTTGTTTGATATATTAACCATCGAGGGTGAGACTGCTTTGCGCTGTCTGTCTGTATTAATGTACAGGTAGGTGAGAAGAAAGGCACTGTGGGTGATTTTATTCTTATTTTTGAAAAAACACGTCCGCTCTTCGGCTCATCAAAGCGATTACTTCAGGCGTCTCTGAAACGTTTTTTCTTTGACTCCCAATTTTTCCCCAGTTGCTTCTACGTTTAGTACGCTGCTTACAGTGAGAGAAGGTGCGCCCGATATCACGATGAGGAGAAGCCTGCACCGGCAGCAAGGCCGGAGCAGAGGCAATTACTCACTCCTTCCTCTCTCAGACAGCACACTTCACCTCCTTCTGCTCCCTCCATTTGCCTTCTCTCCTCTCGTCTGCGTACCTCCGTCCAATTTTTCAGTGTGCCCTCCTTCCTCTTGTTTTAATTTCTGTCCAATCATGAACCGCATCAGGCAAAAGATTCATAATATTTTAATTTCAGGCTCCACACACACACACATACACACTCACGCACACAAACACACACACACACATAGACACACAAACCTGCACACACACACATGCATTAATTAACACAGAATGCATTTGCATCTACAAAACTGCATATTCTTATGCATCCCATTCACACACTTATGCTGCAATCACATTATAAACACGGATGCGCACGCACGTACGCATGCACACACACACACACAAACACACACTTGCGCACACACACACTTTGTAATGTGGCTACATCCATATTTAATGCATGTGGCTACATTTTATCATCTTATCCTTTAAATGTGTTTCCCATGAGAGAAGGTGTCTCCGTCTGGAAACATTTCATAATCACACACATTCATAAAAGGCAAACACATTACCAAACAAATGACATAAAAAAAATAATAAAACAATCCCTGCAAGTCCGAATATAATCTTCATTTAATGACGGACCAATTTACATGATTCTCGAAATCACTTTTAATACTCAAAATCTTTTCCTTTTTTTTTTTTGCTTTGCTCTAATATACAAAGCCCCCCCATCCGAATGCATCCTCTTACAAGCTAATCCCGTGGAATTAACCAAATAAACGTGATTGGAGTGGGGAGAGAAACGTCACGAGAGTTAGTACATAAATCAGATATTGGTTTTTTGGATCTTCATTACCTTGACTTGGCTTTCTACAAGATACATTTTCAAGTTTGCTGTGTGCTACAGAACGGCTGTTCATTTATGAAGTCCACCCTCCTCCGTAGTCCGGACTTCACGCATGTGCTTCTCTCAAAATGACGTTTCTAACGGCATGACAAGACATATGTGAAAGGATCGCCCTGATCATAAAAGCTGAGAGGAGCAGATGGAGCCAAATGAAAATCTTCTCCTCCCTGCAGATGAAAAAAGAATATTTCCCAGTCCTCCTACTTCAAAGCAACATTTCCAAGTATTGACTGGGTAACTGAGCTGAAACAATAATTGTGAGCTTTTCCCGCTCTGATTGGTACGGAAGCGCTTTGCTGTCATGGCAGATTAAAAAATAAATAAATGTCACGATATAACGTGATAAGTTTCACATTTTTACGAGATCGTTTTAACGTTGTGACGCGAATTATATTACTTTAACTTGTCACTTAAAAACATGAAAATGATCATGCAGAAACGTGAAACGAATCACTTTATAACGGGATAAGTTCAAATTATCCATCACACTTTAACGTGAAAATGATCACATCATAACGTGAAAATAATTACATAAAAACGTGAAAATTATCACATAACGTGAAAAGTATCGCGTAAAAATGGAAAAAATTATCAAGTTCTCACGTTAAAACGATCTATTACAGTATAATGGAAAACATTATTGCTTAAAAACTTGAAATTGTAAGTTATTACCTAAAAATGTGAAATTGATCACGTATCGTAAAAAATTATTTCGTAAAAAGGTGAAAATGATCACGTTATAATGTGAAAGTTATCACTTGAAAACGTGAAACTTATCACATAACGTGAAAAGTATCGCGTAAAAATGTAAAAATGATCAAGTTATCACGTTAAAATGATCTATCACGGTATAACGGAAAACATTATTGCGTAAAAACGTGAAAATGATCACGTTATATTGTGAAAGTTATCACTTAAAAACGTGAAACTCATCACATAACGTGAAAAGTATCGCATAAAAATGTAAAAATGATAAAGTTATCACGTTAAAATGATCTATCACAACATAACGGAAAACATTATTGCGTGAAAACTTGAAAATGATCACATTATAACGTGATAAGTTTCAAATTTTTTCAATTATTACGTAATAACGCTAAAATGATCACATTATAATTTGAAAATTTTGTAAACATTTGAAACTTGTCACATTGTAACGTGTAAATTATTACATAAAAATGTGAAACTTATCACATTATAGTTCCAAAAACGATTTCGTTAAAATCAGAAAACGATTTCGTTAAAATCAGAAAACGATTTCGTTAAAATCAGAAAACGATTTCGTTATAACGGGAAAATTATCATGTAAAAAACATGAAAATGATCACACCATAACGTGAAATGTTAACGTGATTTCTCTTTCTGGAACTCTGTAGGTTAGCGATGTGTTTGAAGAGCCTATACGTAGAACAACGGCGAAGACTCCTAGCTGCTCATCGCCAAACCTCTCCAATGAGAGATAAGACAATCAGGTGAAGAGGTGGAAGTCTGTTAGGATTGGATCCTTATCTTAAACTGTCATTGAGTAAAGACTGAATTACCCAGAAGACAAGAAGTCTGAAGCACTCTTAATCCCCTACTGTAAAATCCGCACACATACATGCGTGTAGATTTAAACGTGGATGCATGTATTCCTTTTACAAATATAGTGCGACAAAATGCTTCTCATCCCCCACACACTGATACACATACGCTACATATCTTTATATATAATTGTGTGAATAAGAAGAAAGGAAACCTCTGTGTGTGTGTGTGTGTGTGTGTGTGTCTTCTGTGTGCACGGTTGAGGCAAAGTGCATGCCTGCGATATATATACGTGTGTGTATTTGTGTGAGTACCTGTGTGTGTGCAGTATGGGTGGAGGGGGACGGACCAGAGCATCTCGGTGTAGCAGCGCTGCGTTTCTGAGCTGTGGTAATTTCCCCCGAGGACGGTGAGCAGGTAAAGGCCAGCCAGAGGAAGAAAAAAAAAAAGGCAGCGAGAGAAAAATATCTGGAATCGAGGAGGGAAAGCGTGTGAATGTGTCAGAGAATAATAAGGGATGATAAAGCGGTGGCGAAAGAAATAAAAAAAGAGGCCTAATCAAAACAAACGCACGGCGCTTTAACCACGACTCAAGGTTAAATGTCGTCGCTGTCAATGTCAGCGTCTGCATTTTCCTCTTTGTATTCTCTTTTTGATCATTGGTTCTGAACTGAGTCATTGCCTTTTTTTTTTTTTAGGGATTCATTTGTTAATTAAAAGTGCGTATTTTCCTTCTGACCTTGCTTTATTGTTCAAAAAAGCCTCAGACCTAAATATTAGCTTAAATGAAGCCCTGCTTATCTTTCACGCCCCACAGCCATCACGTGAAATCGTCACCACTCTCCCCTCCTGCCAAAAGACGAATCAGCCATGGTTTATATAACGATTTTTTGTGTGTGTGTGTGTGTGTGTGTGGACATGTGTGTGTGTTTGTGGGTGAGGACGCTGGCTTATTAGCCCCCTCCCTGCTCATTAGCAGAGAAAAGACCTGTGTGGATTTTATGGTGTTCTGGGAACTGACTGCCTATTCCGATTTATTGCAAACTTAAGGTTAATTGATTGCCTTTAAGGATTCAAATGAACAATTAAGTGTCGACACGCCTAGTTCTAGATCATCATTCTGAAATGATGATCAAAAGATGAAGGGTCTCTGAAATGCGTCAATCAAAAACTCCAACCAAAACATCTGTTTACTGTGGAAACAGATGATAACAATCGTCTCTGTGGAATCTTTTACTAATCTTTCAGCTCATACTTGTAAGAAAAACAACAACCCCAAGCCAGAGGTTGTTTTTTTTTCTTCCTGCCCACCGCTTTGCTCTTTCTAAGCCCCCCGCCGACCGATCTGAGCTGTTATATACCTGCAGGGAAAGGACAGGCAGTGCATTAAGATCTCGCTGGTCCAAACAGAGACAGAATATCCTGACCTTCAAAGGATCTTCAACAGATCAATACTATCATCAGCGAGGACGAATGGTGGCAGATTAACCCAGCCTCCTTTAACCACTCCCTGCCAAAACACACACACACACACACACACACACACACACACAGAATACATCAATGGACACACAGCTGGTTCAGGAAGTGTATTGATTGGTTTGTATTGACGGACACAAAGGACCAGCTCATGCACACTCTTGCTTGTTGATTTTTTTATTTATTTTTTATTGGCTGTCTGGCTGCCGGATTAAAGCTGAGCTTTTATCCGAGGGAAGTCCTGTTTTAGCTGTGTGGATCCCAACCGGAGGAACAAAGAAGATGTAACGACGCCCTTTAACTTTCACTTTAAAATGGCCAAAAACACGGCAAGAATTTTCTTTTTATAACCCTTTAATGGCCTACACAGCAGTTCGGTTGTGCGCATTTTGAGAGTCCACTTCTTATTTTGAAAACTGGGATTGAACCCGTTTATAATCTGGCCCCTTACTGCTAAAGAGTAAGGGGCCAAGGATGGAGCCATGAGGGACACCACAGGTCAAAAGTGGCCACCAAGGAGGAGGCGTTAATCGTAGCTTCTGAGAAAGTTCTATTCGATACACCCCAAAAAAGACAAATAAGGGTCAAAGGCTTTTGCCAAAAGGTTAAGCTAATCTAATTAAAAAGGACTATTATACATGAAATACAAAATCTGAAGTCAGATTTTTTTTCTTCTACTGTTTAAAAAACATGCTTGAACTGAAATAATTTGTCATTTTACAGTAAATTTAGAGTTTATAATATAATACTGAAAAATGGCTATAAAGGAAAAGATTATAAAAACAAATATTTATTCAATAGTATCTCCATCGGTGAGGACATTAAAGAGTAAAAAAGTTTTAAAAGTATTTAATTTTCAGTCTTATTTTTGTTCGTCACGATAAGACTACTTTAATATACGGTTTATATTGGGATATACATTTTATTATATGAACACTTTAGAATTCTTTAGTCAACATTAATAAACAACTTTATCAGTGGGGGGTCACTATTCGGCAATGTCAAGTTAGCAGTGCATATAAGTGTGCTCACTATTTGGCAAGCATCAAGTCTCTGATACGCTTCATATCTTACGAGTTATAGCAGTTTATTCATGATTTGTAAAGTGTTTCTTCTTTCTTTTTCTTTTTTTACAAACCCCTGAGAATTCACGACACACGCACATGCGAAAACAAACGGATCTATATCTGTGAGTCTGCAAGCGGGCCGACGGCGGCGACCTCCATCTCACATCCAGTGTAAATGGCAGCGGCATTACCACAAGCAAGGGTTGATATTTAGTCCATTAACGCTGGGCGGATACGGGTTAATTCACTGTTTGTAGTTGGGAGTTCCAGAGTGGGCTCAGGGGCATGCAAGGAGGAGGAAGGTGAGGAGTGGGTGATGGAGGGAAATGAGGAGAGGAAGGCCGAGAGAAAGGACAAAACAAGAGAAGAGGGTGATATTTCTGAAAGGCAACAAAAAAACACAAGTAAGTAAAGACAAATAAAACACACAGAGGCAGCTGGAAAACACAAATAAAAATAGAGGGTGGGTTCTGTGTGTGTGTGTGTGTGTGTGTGTGTGTGTATGTGTGTGCTGCCTGCTATCATCAGCCTCAGCCTGAGCGTCAGTTTGATTAATGCTGCTTTCCTCCAGCTGACCTCCAAGGTCACTGGAATAGTGGGTACTCAGCCTCTCCCATTCGCTGGCGCTCTGGAGGGGGGTAACGGCTATATAATATGTGCCCCCAAAGGCTCTTTTGCTCTGTTTTTTTTTTTTTTTGTTGTTTCCTTCTTTCTCTCAGTCTGTCATGCATTTAAAATCCCCTCTTTTGCCCCCCTCCCCCTGTTTGTCTGTCTGTCGTTCAGATGCTCTACTTGATCCGCCCTTCCTCTCTTCCCGTGTTACCTATCTCTCATCTTCATCCGTCTTTTCCTCTCTCTCGCTCTCTCTCTCTCTCTCTCTCTGTCTCTCTCTCTGGCCCCCCGTATCCGACCCGACTGTTGTGCTTATTTTTCATCCAGCACCCTCTAATCTGAAATACAATCAGAAACTGCAATAATGGAACGTGTTTTGATGTTGCTGCAGAGGGAAAGGGGAACAGGTCTGCGAGCGGCCATCAGAGCCCAGTGTGGTTTGGATAAACACACATTACACGAATACAATGACCAACAACCGCCACCACCCCCCCCCCCCCCCTCCAGATTCCCAAGGTGAAGGCACATGAATAGAGCTGTAAGAGCAATAGAAACTTGGCAACGACACACTTCCTCTGGCCGAGAAGCAACTTTTTGTGCCAGCTGGTCTTCCCCGGCGTGGACCTGGCAAGAAGGGAGTTACATACACACATGGAGAAAGAGAGAGAGAAAGAGAGAGAGAGAGGTGGGACGAATGTGGACATAGGGAGAGAGTAACTTTTTGATATGAGCTGAATTAATTCTTAAATAGTCCTTTAAGTTTTGTATTTGTGTTCAGGAATATTCCTTGACGTGCCAACATGTTGAAAATGTATTTTTTGTCTTTTGCTATACCATCTAGTCATTAATGTTGACATTGAACTTCTCCATCTCCAACACTTTGCTACCATGCACCAACATTGATTGGATGCAACGATCAGCTCAACTGGTTCTAATGTTGTGGCTCATCACTGTAAGTCAACAATTTTTAAACAATACCGATGTTTTCTGCTGATCTGAGATAAAAGACACCATTAACCATTACTCCCATAATGATCAAAAATGAAAAAAACACCATATATGACAAAAACACACTCACTCACACACACACACACACACACACACATGATTGATTATCTGGAAAGAAACCAGCTTCCCCATTCATAAAAAATTCAGGTTCCGGCCAAGACATCCAACGGAAATGGCTGCATGATATCTCGCCGAAATTATTAAGAGGTCGCTGGATGAAAGTAAAGTAGTGGTAGTTGTATTTTTAGACTTGAAAAATTCCTTTGATGTTATCCACACTGACAGAGAAGTCTTAATAAAGTGAGTTTTCTCAGAGATCTAAAATTGTGTGGCTCGTACCTGGAATCCTGAGAGCAAATAATCAGATTCCGTGGCATAATGCCCCCCCCCCCCTAAAACGGCAATAAGGGTATGCCCAATGGTTCTATCCTGAGACCACTGCTTTTTTATGTGTGTATGTAAATGACTCCAAATACCGTTTATCTTCTCAGCCTTCCTGGAGCTCTGATCTGAAACAACAATTAATTCAACCACATTTGGGGTGAAAAAATGTCCTGCTCAGCCGTTTGGTTGAGCTCACTTTGAGTCTCTATTTCTTATTGAAAGAATGTTCCTGAACCTCGTTTATGAATGTGTATGCTAAAGAGTAAGGGGCCAAGGATGGATCCCTGAGGGACACCACGGGAGGAGGCATTAACTATAGCTGTTGAGAAAAACCTTGTTGGATAAGTGAAAGTTTTATTTTTGAGCGTGTGAGGACTTACTAAACAGAATTATGTAAACGCTTACAACCAAAATAGTCTAATATGGATCGAATAGATTTAAAAAAAAATATATGTTTCACCAAAAGGTTTCATGGATACGATTTATTTTTATTTTTTTTATTATTTATAATTATTAAATGCTCCAAAGAAATAAAATATGAAAATAATAAATTTTTTACAATAATTTAGATTTTTCTTGGTGAGGACATTAATGGAATAAGAACACGCAGAAATCCGTCATTAAACATCCAATGACGAAACCGGCGGCTATGTGTGCGAGGAAGGCCGAAATAAGATGTCGACTGAGTATGTATGATAAAAATGGTAGTAATCACAGGCTGGAGAGTCAGCCCTGCTGCGCTCCATCAGTTAAACTCACACCCCAGCCCACTCTGTACACTCCAGACCCCCACTCCCCTTTCCTCTTCCCTCTGTCCTAGTTCCCTTTTCTCCAGTTGATGCACGAGAGACCTACACACAAACAGTCGCACACAGAGGCTCCCACACCCACTTTTGAACATCATGAATCTTTCATGCGAGCAGGCTGTATAATCCCTGAGGCGTGCTCTTGGAGACCCCCACCCACCCGCCTCCATCACCTTGCACCAGGATAGAGAGAGAGAGAGAGAGAGAAGGAAAGAGGAAGAGAGAGATGGATAGACAGATAAAGAAAGGGGCGAGAGACATGGAGATACAGAGAGAGGGCGAGGGAGAGAGAGAGAGACAAAGACCGAAAGATGGATGGAGCGAAGGAGACATGCAAACGGGAGGGGGGAGGTGTGGGGGTGGTTGATGGAAGAAGGAGAAGAGGAGGAGGAGGAGGAGAGATGACAGGGGTGGGAGCATTAAAAGACAAATTAAAGGTGTGAGGTAGGATCTAGCCAGAATTACCTTCATTCTTTTGACCATTAAGGAGCGGAGGAAAGAGGAGGAAAAGAAACCCAACAGAACTGACACCTTTTTTCTCAGAATCACTTTTAACTTTTAACCCAGTTGTCTTCTGTGGGTTATAAAACAGAAGCATTCACTCCTCCCACACATAAATAATCTTTCCTTAGATCGCTTTGGTAGGTACTGACCGCTATATATGGAGAGAGGAGAGTCCATGCGGGTTGAGTCCAAAGCAATTGGACTTCTGTTCCTGCTTGAAGACCTTTCACCTCTCATCTAAGCATCGCTGGTGTAACTAATGTCTGAATTAGTTATGCGCTAGTTATGCATGGCCGACTGCCGCTGACTCTCCATGTACCACCAACACTCACTGGAGGTGAAAAATCCCAGACTCCCCACCCGTCCGTCAGTTAGAACCGAATAAAGCCTCTTGGATCAGAGGTGAAACGCCCTTAAGCCGAAAAGTCCAGTTGCTTTGGGTTCGACCCACATGGAGAACCATGACCTGGATGAAGGAGAATCCACACAGACATAAAGATGGAGAACGCCGTAAATGGCCAGCAATTTTGAAGATGTTCTGACCCAGTTCTCTGGCCATCACAATTTGACCTGTGTGAAAGTAGCTCAGGTCCGGTTTCCTCCGGACTTGCCTGTTTCTCCTGGGTTTCAAATATAACATATATATATATATATACAGGTTAGAACGCGATAAGTTTCACGTTTTTACATGAAAACTTTCACATTAAAACATGAAAATGATCATGTAAGAACTTGAAAACTATATATGTACACAAACGAGGCAAGTATGAAGTTTTTCAAACTTTTGAGATGATTCAAAGTTACTTGATAAGTTGGCGCTTTGATGTCACCCCAAGAAAATGAAAAGTTATAACGTGATTTTACATGGTCATTTTCATGTTATAACGTGGAAATTATCATGTTTTTTCATGAAACCCTTGCGTTATACTGTGAAAGATCATTTTCACGTTATAACATAAAAAGTATCCAAGTTTCATGTTTTTAAGTAAAAACATGAAACTTTTCATGTTGTAACGTGAAAATTATCATGTAAAAACATGAAACTTTGTCACGCAAAAATATGAAACTTCTCATGTGTGTTCTTAAGGTAGCCTCATCCCGCGTCAGTACTACGCATGAGGAAGGCACTTCATTTATATCCTCTGCTCCTGCTGTACGCTAATTTTCAACAAATTCAAACTTATTGGAGGAATAGGACTGGCCTCCATTCTAATGGAAAAGGAACTTATAATAGAACTAAAGCACACTGGTGTCCTCTACGGCCGCGTTACTGGACTGTCCTTTGAAGAAAGAAAGAAGGTGTTGCCGGTGTTGCTGGTCTTGTGTCATGAATGAGGTCCAGATTCAGTGGTCCGGAGGGTCCAGTATAGCTGACGGTACGTATTTTAGGTCAGCGGTAACGTTGTTGAATCCTATTTACATTTGATGGCACGTTTGTTTTCTCGGTGGTCGTGTGAGGATGTTGAACCTCGTTTTATCCGCTTTATTCCACCCGATAAATGTTACTGTCTCCTTGAATGTGGGTTGGTTAGATACGCCAGAACACAACGTGACCCCGTAGAGCATTAGCCAGTGCGTCGCTGACTTGACTGGCTAATGCTTCCTGGTGTGTCACCTGAACCGCTCACAAGTCGGCATCGGCGTATAATCATGAGTGAGTGACTTTGCATGCTTGCTGAGGGGTGACACTGTGTGTGTCCACCTTAAATGGACGATGTGTGTTTTCAGGGGCCAAAAAGCCCACCGTCTCCCTCCTTTAAGCACGCCGACCTCACTCCCATTACTGCCCTCATGGGCTCAGCCACACTTACTCCGCACTCTACTCTCTGAGCACCACCTACGAAACACAATTAAGGTGAGTTACGACCACTCGCTGGAGGGGCATGGATGAGAGGATGAAGTGTGTATAAATATGTGTGTGTGTGCGTGTGTGTGTGTGTGTGTGTGTGTGTGTGTCTTAGGGAGGCTGGGTGTGTTGGTGTTGGTTGTCTATGAGGGAGTGGAGTTAGAAAATGCAATACTTAAGGAAGGCAGACAGGGTTACGGTACCTGTGTGGTTGTGTGTGCGTTTGTGCGTGTGTGTGTGTGTGTGTGTGTGTGTGTGTGTGTGTGTGCGTGTACCCCATCAAGCAACAACTGACAGGACTTACTGAGGTACACAGGCGTGGACACGCGCACACACTCACCTAGACGGTGCAGACATGTTCCCTTTCTCTGTAGAGCGGGATGGAGGGGGCGAGCAGCGGATAGAGCTGTGGGTGGTGGGTGGTGCAGGACCAATTTCACGGCTCCGCTCATCTCTGCCTCTCCCAGCTGCACACGGCGTGCTCTCTCCCTTCTCTCCGGCTCTCCTCCCCCAACTAAGCTTTAAACCCCCTGTACACATGCACATACAAACCCTTTCTCCAACCACTGTATCTCAACCCCACACACCCCGTCTATCCCCCCCCAGCCCCCAGCCTCTCTAAACAGGCTGGAGTGTGACAGAACGCTGGCACGAGGGATCCATCTCCAAATAACAGCCCAGAACGCGCGAGAAACCAAATTACAAATAAGCCACAAAGCAGCTGCCCACGAGAAAGGACCATGCCAGACAAAGAGACCAACTCGGCAGCGCCGGCGAAACCTCGTTCACCCACGACCCGGCTCAAGATGGATGTCTCGGTGCGATCGCGCCATACGCTTGGCAGCACAAGGACAAAAAGAGGGCATGGGGGGAAAAACCCCCCCAAAAAAACAAACATGATTTGCATTTGTAAAGGTATTTGTTTACGGCACGTGCGACACATCCCTGAACAACCAAATCACGGCTGAAACATCCAAACACGGCTCCTAATTGAGCATTAATTGCTCCACAATACAAGTGGCTATTCGGTGGTGGCGACGCAGCACTGACACATTCCCACCTGGGCTAATGTCAACACCACATTATTACCAACGCCGCCTGCTGTGGTTACGGCTATCTAAACAGTCATAAACTCCTCTTCCTCCATATTGTGTCACGGTTGCTAAATGACTAAGCGATATGTGTTCCCCCTCTCTCTCCCGCTGTTTGCCTGCCTCTCTCTCTCTCTCTCTCTCTCTCTCTCTCTCTAATTGATGGTGTCTAGATTTGAGCACCAGCAGACGGCACACAGTGACTTTCTTTCTTGGTGCGTTGGGATTCAGGGAACCAGGCAGGCATCGAGGGTTCCTTAGTCGCGTTAACGGTCCTGCTGCAACACCGGCAGGGGCCGAACGGGGCTCTTCCTTTTATTTGCACCACATCTCACAGAGGCAGGAAGTAATCCCCCCCACCCCCCCTGCTGTTCACATCGCTCTAACATACATATGAACACACATTATCACACAGACAGCGGCGCACCAGAACAGATGGCAAAGCAAATATGCGTGTGTGCGTGTGTGTGTGTGTGTGTGTGTTAGAGTGTGCGTTAACCGACGGGATGTTGACGCAAAAAGATGGTAAGATGTGCGAAACCATATGTGTTTTATTCTTCAAAGGCAACCTTAAACGCAGCGCAGGGATCAAACGTCACACTTTTGGAGTCTTACTATCCGCCAGGACCGCTTTAAAAATCAGTCAGTTTACAGGTTCACCCCCAAAAATATCAAACAAGGTTCCATCATTTCAAGCAAAATGTATCCGAGATGATTTAAGACATCAGTTTATCTACAACACACTGCTGTAATTAGACACTAACATATATACAATAGTTAAACTACAACCTAAGTCCCTAATCTGCGTCTTTGTACGACCAATCCCCCTGATCGAACGCCTCAAAAAAATCTTTAAAAAGTTATTTCCCGGTATTTTTAGCACAAAAAATAGTCATTAAAAAGGAAAACAGTATTCCAAATATCTGTTAATGTATCCGTTTTACCCTGTCTACCTAAAGAGTAAGTGAACTCCTCCGCTCCTCCCCGATTTGAGATTTCACACCCGACCAGTCGTTGGTTCATTCCTCCTTTCCTAAAGGCACGGGTTTGTGTTCTGTGAGCTAACTAACCCATGGGGGAATCATCCCAATCCTGATCCCCAGCTTCCACTTGCTCATTCCCCCACACGCAAATTAGTGAAATTGCCACAAACAGAATACATTATGGCGGGATGGGGGGGGAAAAACAGCACATTACAAATACTGTCAGAAGTGACCTATTAAAGAGAATTCAGACATCATCAGCGCCTACATGTCTAAAGAGCGTTCTCGGTTCGGTTAATAAGGTGCAATCAATCGCGGGTCACTTAGTGCAGGACGGGCTGCACAATGCTGCAGAGGAATCACAGTCTGATCTTCTGTCCATCAATCCAGAAGAAGAGAGAGACGGATGGAGGCAGGATGGTCAACTGAGACCTAGATGAGGAGACAAATTATGGTTTTTGACAGTTTTGTTTCTTTTTTGAGTCACCAATTCACTTATATATTGAATTTTTCTGGAGGAATTGTTTCCTAACTAGAACATTTCTATAACTGAATACAATAACTGATGGAATTGAAGTTCCTGAGGGAAGCTGAAGGGTTTCAATGTATGAACCTAAAATAATTCCCTGTGTGAACCTGGACTGTTTCTGTTTGAGTCTGAAATGTTTTACTGGATGGCCCTCGACTGTTTCGCAGGATGAATCCTTGAGGCGTTAATATTAATAGATATACTAGTAACAGTAGTAGTAGTAGTAGTAGTAGTAGTAGTAACAGTAGTAGTACTAGTAGTAGTAGTAGTAGTAGTGGAGGTTTTGAAGTAAGTACTTCTTCAGTTTGGGTCAGATTGGACCATGCACAATGGAGTTATAGCAACTTCCTGTCCGGAAGTACAATTGTGTTGCATGTCTCTGTGGTATGTAACTTGGTGGTTTTGAGATCTATGACATGTGACTTGTGGTCTTTGATGTCTTTGTGACTTCATGTCTTTGATGTTTTGAAAATTGCAACTTGACTCAGGTGCAGATGGAGTTCTTTGAGAGAATCCACACTGTTCCTTAAGAACAGTGTTCCTATATATATACATATATATATATATATATATATATATATATATATATATGTGTGGTATCTTAGCTGGACCTAGGATTGCACTCTTCTGGACCGAGATCTCACTCACATGCTGTTGCTGGAATCCTCTGGAGCCTCTCTTCCAGTGTTTTGGGGTCACAGCCCATGATGCTCCCATCACCAATGGGACCAAACTTTGTCTTTCACCTTCCACATCTGTTCCAGCTGTTCCCCTCAGCCTCTGGCACTTCTCCATCTTTCTTTACTGTCAGCTGGAATTGCCAGTAATGCCGCCTTCACATCCTCTAATAGACCTTCAGAGGACACTTTGTCTCTTAGTCTTGGTAGGCCGCCACGGTGTTTCCTGGTATCCTGCTTGGTTATGACCTTCAATCTCAGGTCAGCCGCTTTTGAGTTAATGTCATACAGGCTTGTTATTATTATCCCCCTTTGCCTTCGCATCTTTGTTGCACCTAGAAGTTGTTTCTTACGGAGCTTAGATCTGGGGGCTTCCGTCGTATTTATCCCCTCTCACTGGGATTCCTCGCATCGAAGCATTCCATCAATTCCAGGTTTTCGCTCCTAGTCCATGAATGTTTTCTCCCAGAAGCCCACTTTTCATCAGGTTGCTCCATTCCCTCTTAACACCTGATACACAATACCTTGTTTATATATATATAATATACACACATTAAAGTAACTTATGGTTTTTTTTAACCTATATATACATTTTACAGCTCTATGTCAGATCTGAATAATTCATTTTTCTATCCAGCCTGTTGACGATAACACATTTTTGATCCCAGGAGAAGCTTAAGGTGTAAAATGGGGAACGTATCGACAAGGGAGAGTTGTGTTTAAGACCACACCGAGAGAGGATAGAGGAATTTGATCGGATATCACAACAGTATTGGAAAAGAAATAGGCATTTAATCCGCCGCTCAGTCACAGGGAAGATACGGCACGGAGAGAAAAACGAGAGAAGGGAACAAAGTGGAGAGAGAGGTGGAAGAAGAGAGGGAGTGGAGTGGAGAGGAGACAAGTAGAGGAAAAATTCACTTCCACAGTTGGCTGATCTAGGAAATCCTGCAATCTCGCAGCAGCGAGGGAGCAAAAGCAGATGAGCCTTGTCTTTATCTCTCGTCCTCTCTCTCTCTCCCTCTCTCTCTGTCCCTTTTCCTCCCTTTGTTTCCTCCCTCCCTCATTCTCCAGATGAGTCGGCCTCTTTCTCCCTCATTCCTTTGTTCTCTCCCCTCTCATGCACAATCTTTCATATTGTCTCTTTCTCTCTCTCAGTGAACTCACTCAACCCTCGCCCCCTTCCCCACTGTCTCTCAAATTCTCTCTCTCTCTCCGTCTGTCTCGCTCTCATGATGTCCGGAGCCGTTTGACTAGTGCTCCAGCCCGTCTACAGCCCCCAGTGGGCTCATTTCACAACTCCATGTCTGATGCCATCCACTCGGCTCCGTAAGAGGTGCTACAACTGACAAACAGACAGACAGGCTACTGGCCCTCATTAGGATGCATAGGGTTGACTGGAGGCAGGAAAGATGCTGAAGTCCTGCAGGGTGTTAATTTTCCTCACCTATTAAGATGAGCTGGGTGAGGGGAGCGTTGATAGAAAAAAAAGTGTGTGTAGATATGGGGGTCTGCATTCTTGCCTGTGTGCATCTTTATTACCTCCGCCAAGGAGGTTGTGTTTTCTCTCCTCTACGTTTGTCTGCTGGAAGGATTTGTAGGACATTATACCCAGAGGTGGTTTTTGGTATATCCAAGAGGTGGTTACATTTAGGTGATGTTAGTTGTTTTAGAGTATTTAGAATAATAAATGCCAGTTATTTTCCAGTTTCAAGTTATGATATATATATTATAATAATATAATAACTGGAAAAATAATTAGCGAGCGCAAGGCACAACAGTTCCCAAGGATCAGGAAAAACTCATTCAGATTTCTCCATTAATGTATGAGTTATTGACGGCCAACAAACTCAAAGTATGTCTCTCTGTAGCAGGTCGTCTCCTGCGTCTTCCACTTCAGTGTCTCTGTTCAGCCCACTGAGACCCCAATTCCAACACCAAACATCAAGGGAATCAAAGGAATCCTTGAAACTGAACATCCAGCTCCGCCCCAAAGAAAAATCAAAGGAATCAAAGGAACAAAGGCAGCAATAGTCACATTATGATGTCACTACTTCAAACGGCCAATTATTTTATTTTATTTTAAAAGCTGTGAAACACATTACGTCACCAAAATTTAATCACATCTAGGATATGTCAAAATGTACCTCTGGGTAAAATGTCATGCAATTCCGTCATGCAGGTTTTCTGCTATCTTGCTCACAAAAAAACAAAAACAGAAAAACCAACAGGAGTGAAACATAACCTCCTTGGTTCAGTGGAGGCTCAGTGGGCTGAACAGAGATGCTGAAGTGGAAGGCACGGGTGGCTACAGTATTTGAGATATTCTCAGAGAGTTTGTTGGAGTTGTAGGTAGATTTAGAGGCTGGCGATAACTCAGACATTAATGGGGGAATCTGCATGAATTCTTCCGTAGCCCACGGTACCGTTGTGCCTTGGCGGAGGTTTGTGTTCTCTGAGCCGAGATCCGTGCAGGATGTTACAGGTTGTGTCTCTGCATTTCAGAGCCATCGCGAGGATGCATGCGAAAAGCCACAGAATACCAATTACCGACCACGCAGTCGAAAGCGCCTGATTGTACTTCACGACAAACCCCCATCGCCGGTGATGGGGGACTTCTCCCCATACAGACGATAAAGACAACTTACCACGCTTGCAGAACAACAACTGAAGGGGGGGGGTGTCACATAAACCGCGGCGGGTCAAGTATGGAAGAGAATGTGCGTCGTGTAATGGCAGGAGTAAACGGCGCACAACAAGGACAAATTGAGAAGCTCTAACAAAGCAATTACATCTTCTAATAAAGCTGTAATTGCGTTTCATTATGGCGAGATGACATCTATTTGCATCATCTTTTATTCTCCTGCTCATCGAGTGGTGGCCGCCTGCTAACCTCTGTCTGGCTCAAACAATGCTTATGATGCCTATGGTGGTGATCACACACAAACAGGAGCATGGCATAAATGCATACGCACACGCACGCACCCACACACACACACACACACACCTAGACAATGATGTGGGGGAAGCCTCTAGCGCCACAGCCCAGATCTCTCTATTGAGAACCTGTAATTATAGACCCTGTCTCAAGATAAATCAATTAACACCAACATATAGCTTTTAATTTAATCCGTCGCTAATTAAAGTGAGGAGACATGCGGGAGGGTGGGAGAAGGGAGGAGGGGTTTGGGCGGAGGTAAAACACTACAGCAGGTGCGTGTATATCAGTGAGGCTGGGGGGATTGTCTGGGTCCCCAGGTTCAGCCACGCACAGCCGAGATGATTGAAATTAATTAGAACGGCGGTTTGGTTCAGGGATCGCTCGTATTAGCTCAACACTGCGAAACATCACCTGGAGCCGTCTGAGTGACAGGTGACACTTTAATTGAAATCATGTTGTTGCCGGTTTGAGGAGACAGACCCGGGCTTGATGAAGAGGAGCGGCAGAGAGATGAAAGTGTGTAACAAAGAGAGTAACGGGGCTATTTGTCTAGAATGAGTCGTTTCTCATATGACCTGCAGATGCAAGCAGAAACTGACAGAGAGCTGCTGACTGAGCCGCTTGTTCCTCAGAACGGAGGAGGAGGAAGTCATTTTTAGCCCTGCTGCTGCCATACCAACAGTCAGATTGGTGGAAAAGAAGGTTTCGGTCCAAAGGGACTCCTGAAAAAGAAAATAGCAATATTTGGTGTCACGGCACTAAAAAAAAAAACATGATGGCGTCTGGATTTCTTCTCGCTAGACGGCTTATTCTCCTTGAGTGGAAGCAGAGATTTCTTCCAACTACTCAGATGTGGATTAAGGGCTTCGTGCATCATTGGGTGTTGGAAGAGATTCGTTATTCCACCAGAGGGTTCGTCAGAGATTTTAGGTTGCATGGAAACCCAACTATGTGGCGCCGTTTGTAAATGTAACACAAGCTTGATTTCTAAAAGCAACTTTTTGTCAATTTTCATTCTAACGTTCAAAAAGAAGCGTCAAATTTTCAAAGTCACTTTAAAAAAAAAAAATCGATGTACCTTCTAAGGTACACCTTCTATTCCTAAGAATATAAGTATGTGTGAAATAAATATCATGCCTACATATAAATATAAATGTTATTTTCAGTACACTTCAGGGCAGCAAATTACATTTATTTATTTGTTACAAAAATTTAATCTCTTTTATTATGTTAATTCTGTTTATTTGTGCATAAATACATACATATATATATATAAATATATATATATATATATATATATATATATACGGGGTGGGCTGGGGCGCTGCTGGAGGAGGCGTTGGGTATGTAAGTGTTTTAACTCCATCTTGTTTATTGTATTTTTTTTGCACTTTGTATTTGCTGCTTGCAAAAATGCAAATACAAAAAATACAAGACCTTGAGTAACAAAAAAAAAAAAAAAGAAAAGAAAAAGAAAATAATATCCTGGGGGAATTTCAATTTGCACTTGCTAAAATAACGAGCAGCCCCCCCGAGACAAATTCTGTTTAAAATAAGTTCTCGGTTGTTGCATTTTTAAACCCAGGTGCAGCATCTGATATAATCGACCACGATATCCCGCTAAGTTGTATTAAAACAATCATTTCATCGTCCCAACTCCTCGCTAAAGATGTTCTAACCTCACATCGGGGATAAACAGTTTTACTTCACTTAGGAACAGCTGTTGTAGGTTTGCACAAACGGGCTTAGTAATGGTTTGGTCCATTACTATTCTTTGCTTTGCGTGCCGCTGGAGTTTTGCTGATGACACGCATCTATACATCACTGCGGAATCGAACGATAAAGCCGTTAGCCCCGGGTTAAACCGTCTGTTACGAATGAGGTAATGGTAAATAGTTTCTAAAAGTTGAACAAGGACAAACTGAAATCCTACTAGTTGACCCGAGAAATGTCATCATACGTGTGTGTGTGCATGTGTGTGTGTGGGAGAGAGGGAGAGAGTGCATAGAGGTCATTATTTTTGTGCATTTTGGTAGTCATTCTAAAATTCACATTCTCCACCTAATCACAGCTCAAATCTGAACGGCTTGTGGAATGGGAGCCCAGTGTGACGGGAACCATCATTCTTAGCCGTCGCCGTGGTTTATGAGCCGTGGGTTCCGGTCCTGCTGATCGTCGCCTTTTTTCGGTCCCACCACCCGACACCGATATCACTTCCTGCCCATCCATATGAGCACGGAAGACAGAAGAGAACCCATGTCAGCTGTATCATCTCCCAATAATACAGATGGACGATGGACTTATTTGTATTTGTATTTATCCGTGATCTTAAATTCAAATTATTCAAGTAGCTCAAGCAACAAAATCAAAAAAATCAACAAAACAGAACGACAACATTACATTCTAAACATCTAATATTCTTTCTGTGTGCCACAAAGATTTCCTGTTTCACTGGGGTATAAATATGAGGTGACACCGGCCCAATTCTCTATGACGTTCTTCACAATCAGAAAGACCAGCGAACACGGCAATGATGTGGAAAGAAAAGTTGTATTGCTGCACAGATCAGGCAGTGGATTCAAGAAAAATCCCTCAACAGTTCAGAATATCAGTTCCAACAGTTAGATAAATAATGAACAAATTTGAGGGGGAAGGTCCGACTGGCAAAAGACTCTCCAAGGACTAGGACTTGAGAATTGCAGCAAGAAAGAAATCCATGGAGAAAAGTAACTCATACCCACTGTGAAGTATGGTGGTGGATCTCGGATGCTGTCGGGCGGTATTTCTTCAAATGCCAGCAGATACTGGATGAAAACCAAGATGCCTCAGTCAGGAAACTTAAAGGGGGCCGTGTTTGGACCTTCCAGCAGGGTGACGAGCTGAAGCTCACCTCAAAATCATTTCAAAGATAGTTCAGATTAAATTTGTTCGCAGACTATCTGTGGGCTGGACTGCGGAGGAAAGTTCACAAGTGTTTGACCTCAGTTCCAGTGTGCAAAGGCATTAGCAGAGCTTAAGGATTAAATTGACTCAGAACCAGAATCGGCTTTGTTTGTCCGAAAACGTGTTTGCGTACAAGGAATTTTGACTCCGGTTTTCTATAATCGCTGGAGCTCACATAAAACTCAGGTACTTACTGCCCATTATGCCCTTTGGCATGTAGAGCAACAACAAAAAGTTATCCACTCCCATCTGTTCTGAGCCAACTTCTGGATAACCCCTGGTCGGGTCCAAGATTTTCATTTCTTCCTTCACAGTTTGACGCCAGGTGGTTCTGGGTCGCCATCTTTTCTTCCCCCCCCCTCTGGCGTCCCTGAGGCTATTCTTGGTAGGCTGCGTTGTTCTCTTCTCATTATGTGTGCAAGGAGACGGTGTTGGGCCAGAATATCCTGAGAATTTGTCTCAAGTTCTCAGTTTGGAAGACCCACAGCTGTGAGCCCTACAGGAGGGTGGAGAGGACGCAGCTCTGGTAAAACTTGAGTTTGCTCTAGTTGCTGTACTGTTCATGTACTGAGCATTTGGAATAAATTCCTAGCTCCCTTTAATCGGTTCTTCATGTCCTTGGCTGCTCCCCCATTGTGTCTGATTGTGATAAGTCAGATAAGTGAACTCCTTTGATGTGGGTAGATCTCCTCCACTCACGTGGATTGCTGAGGAGTTTTTGGGGTCATTTCCTCTGATTTCCCTTGGTTTGTCTTCGGTGCCAAGTTGTTGCGCAACGTCGCAGAGACCGGATGTTTTTCCTTGCATGTGTTTGTGAGATTGGGAGATGGGAACAAAATCATCAGCAAAGTCAAGACTTACTGCTGAGAGGAAGAGGAGGGCCCGACGTTCGCCTTTAGTTTGGCGTTCGCCTGCGTGACGCATCACCCTATCAACAGCAACATTGAGGAGGAGCGCCGACATCACACATCGTTATCCGACCCCTGTCTTCACCTGGAATTCCCAATTCACAAATAAACTCCAGGCCTGACGCTTACATCACCCGTCTCTCCTCCCTCTCTATCGTTTCTCTCACATGTCAGACCAACGGAAATAATCAGAGAAAAAGGCATCAGGTATTCAGACCAGACTCAGACGCCCCACCTGTTCTGCTTGAGGGAAAATGGCGTTCGACCTTAAAAATCAGCCTGGAGTGTTGAGGTGATGTGCAGCTGCTGGTTTGTTCAGTGCGAATAAACAAAAAGCGGCATAGAGAACATAGCAAGCAAGCTCCTACAAAATACCAGGATACCCACAGTACCCAAAATAAGGTTTTAATGGAGATGTATTGACAGTTCAATCAGAGGGACTATCATCTGGTGCACTCAAGCCACAGTTCCTCCTACCTCTCTATTATCCTCACCTTTCACAAATGCTCAGTCTCAACTACATGCTTCCCAGTGTGGGGTATTAACTATTATCAGCTGCAACCCTTATCAAGTTGCCTCATCCATCAATCACTGCTTCACACCTGCATGCTCCGCCCACCCCCATCAGCTGTTGTCTTTAGATGTGACTCTTTCTCCATCTCGCTCTTTCATGCTGCTGGTTCGCTCGGCCTCGCCCTCCCCATCTCCGCCTAGTCATCGCAGAGTCATCAGCCTCAGCAGAGTCATCAGCCGCCACCACCAGTATGCAGACACCATGCTGCTGCTCCAGGCAAAGACCCTACGATCTCCCTGAAGAGTCTGTGCGTAGACTCATTGTCACACATCTGCTGATTTAATAGACCATTCTTTTTTTTCATACATTTTGTCTTCTCTGACTGACATGTTTTTATAACTAGAGAGATTTCTTCTATCTATGTGTTTCATGTAAATAGAGAAAAAGCATACCAAAAGAAAAACACAAATTTAGAATATCCATGATTGAGAGCTTGTTTTTTTTGAACATTCATTCGTAACGCTAAGATTAATCTCGTGGAAATCATATATGTACCATTTACGAATTCTACCACAGATTGAGAGACGATTTCAAAGGAAACATTTGAAAGTGACAACAAAAAATCAAAAAGAAGAAGAAGAAGAAGATAAAGAAGAGAGGAAACAAACCAAAGGGTAAAAGAAAGGGAAATACTGAGCGACAGAGAATCAGCGACAGATCGCTCCGCTGTGCTCTCATTACTTGGTCCTCAGACATACTGGGAGGTGACAGCACATATGCTGCACACACAGACACACACTCACAAAATCACACAGACACACACTCACAAAATCACACAGACACACACTCACAAAATCATAAATGTATGACAGCATGATTCATCCCACATGCTCTCCTTAGTCTTCATCTGTCTTCTAGATCGTCTGTGTTTCTCTGTCAGGGTAACTTGAACTTTTGTTGGCTGACACATCATTAGGAAAAAAAGAAGTTTTGTGACTTTATAGATTGGTGGGTTTGCCTTCAATTAAGAACTTTTGACTCTGATACAAACAATATACCTTACAGCCAGCAGTCTGTGGCTTAGATTTGGAAAATTAGGAAAATTCAAAGCGAGCACAACAGAAGAATCATGTGAATGAAACTAGAAAAAGCACTCAGAGAGCGCAAACCTCCGTCAAGTCACAACAGTACCCCAGGGTTAGGGTTAGGGTCTGTTAATGTCTGAGTTAGTGCCAGCCTCTAAATCTGCCGACAACTCCAAAAACTATCTCTCAAATACTCTGTAGCCGCTTGTCTCCTGCGCCTTCCACTTCAGCGTCTCTGTTCAGCCCATCGAGCACCCACTTCCGCCCCCAATGGAATATCAAAGGAACTTTTGAAACTGAGCTTCCAGCTCCACCCGCAAAAGAAACATCAAAGGAACAAAAGCCACATTGTGACGTCACTACTCAAAACGGCTTATTATTTCATTTCATTTCATTTTATTTTATTTTAAATGCTGCAAACGTCACCAATATTTAATCATCTCTAGGATATGCCAAAATCTACCTCTAGGTCAAGTTTCATGCAAATCAGTCCTGTAGCCTTTCCGTTAAACCTGCAGAACAAACAAACAAACAGACGGATGAACAAACAAATGTTCAAAGTGAAATCCGCGTATCACGTTCCATAATTAAAAATACTTAAAGCTTTAATGTGGGTTGGGGGAAGCAGCGTGGAACACTGCCTGGTTATTTGGCTGACCGATATCTAAACCAAAGATGAATAGGACAACATACAAGTTCAATTTACATCATTTCGGTGCGGCATCAGCAGTAATGCGAGCTTTTTTATAATCAGTCTGTTGTCTGAGTCCTAAGGCAAAGCTCCCAATTCACCGGTCCATCTAGGTTCCTACCATCCACCTATGGGCATGAGCTCCGGGTAGTGACCAAAGAATGAGGTTGAGGATACAAGCGGCTGAAATGAGTTTCTTTTGTAGGGTGGCTGGGCTCAGCCTCGGAGATAGGCTCGATTCTCAACCTTCGTAACAAAAGGAGCCAGTTGAGGTGGTTCAACATCCGATTAGGACGCAGCCATACGAAGGTTTTTCAGTCCAACTGGGAGGAGGAGACCCCGTGGTAGAACCAGAACTTGCCGGAGGGACTATATATCTCATCCGACCTGGGAACGCCTGGGAAGGATGAGCTGGAGACTGTAGCTGAGGAGAGGGATGGAGCGACGAACCTACGACAGACTGTACATGAAATGATCTAAGACATGAAAAGTCTATTATATTTAATAGCTCAGTATATCACATCCATATAGACACAACATACTGAAGGATTAGGTGTGTGTACATAAAAGCACATGACCATTCTCGCTAACCCTTTCTGCCAGGGGGGATCATAAAATCCTCATTAATTCCTTCAATTAGCTTAAATGCCCTTATTGAAAGCCACCTTCATGATTATTTTTAGCTTATTAACTATCCCCTAAGTGGGCTTCAGAGGGTCCTGTCAGGTCAAAAGAATGGTGTGTGTGTTTGCATGCACGTTAGTATGCAGGTTGAGAAGTCAGGCCATTGCAGAGGCAGACCTGAACCACCCCCCCACCCACGTCTCTCTCTCTCTTGCCAAGCACAGGGGCCCATCGCAGTTGCCTTGGTGACGGCGGCTGGCAGCTGATAGGGAAAGAGGCTTGCAAATGGAAAATGTCAATTATGGCTGAAGATATGCATATCTGGGCAAGAGACTGCTGCAGCGAGGAACGGGGAGAGGAAGGAGGAGAGGAGGAAGCGGAGAACGGGTGGGAAGAACACCGAATCAAAAGAGCTATGGCAGTGTGAGAATGCATGGGGAACACAGACAGAGGGACGAGGGGGGAAGAGAGGGGGGAGGGAGGTCATGGCCAAATATAGCGCGAGGTTAGGAGGGAAAAGTCAAATTAGACGCGGGGTGAGGGGTGGAAAGGGAATGTTTGGCACGGGGGGCATTAATGCAGAGGAGAAGATGAAGTGAGCGCTGGACGGAGAACGACTGTCTTCATCCAGTGTAACACCTTCATCTCTCTGAGGCGGAGCCCGGCTCCACGCCCCCGTTCATTATTCCTCTCCTTCTCTCCTTCACCCTCTCCATCTCTCATCCACAACTTCCACACTCGCCCCCTACCTCTAACTGGCAATTTGATTAAGCCTGTGAGATAAAGTATCGCCGGAGCGGAGAGCAGAGCGGCGCGAGGGTCGGGGCAGCGGGATGCAAGACGTGGCCAACGCCATTCGGCTGTAATCACGGCATTGATCTCCGGAGCAGATTATGGAGCAGGGCTAGGTCCAGGCATTGTGTGGACACACACACACACACACACACACACACACACACACATATGTATATGTGTGTGTGTGTACAGATATAGATATGTATATGTATATATATAAATATATCCATATCCATATATATACATACACACACATAAACACCCACACACACACATATATTTATCTATAAATATATAGATATATGTATATCTGTAAAGATATACATATAACATGTGTATGTTTACAGAGCAGGATAGACGCATCGCATAGTTTTTTGTGAGCGCTTCATGGAATGAGCTTCCTATTTAAGCGTGTGTCACTAGACTTAAGTTGAATTAATGTGTCCATACCCCCATTCCAATTCCCCATCAGAGGTCTCTTGACCCTCCCACTCAGCAGGCACATAATGGTCCATTTGGGGTTTAGCAGCAGGAATTACCAGGCAGCGTGGAGACAGTGAGCTAGACTGTATTTCCATAAGACTGGGACACAGAGGCCCTCCTATACATATATTACCCCCTTTGTGTCTGAAAGGTCTCATGTGGGCCGAGCCTACTATACCAGTGCATATATGCAAAGGCTAGTGTACACCCTCCAACACACACACACACACCCACACACACACACACACACACACATACACACACACTAACACACGGCAGGATGTATATATAGTGTGACATGAAAACACACGTGTACAACACTGTCATTCCACATACACACGCACGTGATGCGACCCACAGCCTCCAGACTGTGATTGACAGCGATCAGCTGTGACGGGAGACATCCCATCTTCTCTGTCCTCTGTTTTTGCAGTTTTGGCCCCATCTCGTCAATTTTACGCATTTATATTCTTAGTTAATGTTGCTTATAGATGCTCGTCATAGCAGGAAGAGCTCAGGTTCATGTAGCCCCATGAGCTCGTTTTTTTATATACATGTAATAGAGGCTTAATGCGGGAGTCTGAGCAGAGGTAGTAACAGATGTGCACCAGAGGTAAGGCTGAAATGCAGCAAGGAGGAAGTCTTTTGGCGATGTGAAGATCTATCGAAAGTTCCATCAGAAAGACTATCCCCTCACACACGTGTGCCACAGCAATGATCGATGATATCAGCTGCAACCAATCAGGGAGCCTCATCTGTCCAATCACTCTCACACCTGCATGCTCCGCCCATCACCATCAGCTGTTGTCTTTAAATATGACTCCCTCTACATTTGTCAATTTCCTCCGCCTTCCCATCTCCACCTGTTCCTTCATTCATCAGCCTCAGCAGAGTCATCAGCCACCACCACCAGTATCCAGACTCCAAAAAGGGGATAAGAGAAAAAAGAAAGAGAAAATCAACCAACAAGGTTTCCAAATTCATGAGGAAGTGTGATAACCAGGAGCTCCTTGACCTCCAAGCAGAGGACAAGGTCAGCCATGTGACAGTGAAGGTAAACGATTGTTTGTTTGTCGCGTCAATCCATTGTTTACAAAGCACTTACCAACAGACATGTGGGACGCCACTCTAGACAATGGCGCTGCAGTGTGACACCTCTCTCCTCTTTTTCTGGCGGGTCTCGCCTCACCATCTCGATGAGCGTTGACACAACAGCAGGGCATTGTTCCGCTACTGTTGGCGTTGGCATTGTTGTTTTGTTCAGTGTAAACAAACAAAGGAATCCCAGAGAAGGATCTTGATTGCAGCGCTTTTGTGCCACAAAAGGACTTTTGGTTGTTGGATGTTTTCTTTCATGCTATTCCGTTATTGAGAGATGGAAAAACAGATTTAATACAGATAAAACATCTAACTGTACAATAGACTGGACTAGAAAGAGCTCATTCAATTTAAATGTGGTCGTTAGAGCGGCTCAGACGTTTGTATAGTGACCGTAGAAAAACAATAAAGACATATAAACGTGTTTATATCTATAACTATATCCAAATAAAGATAAATAATATGTGTGTATATAAGAAAACTGGCTCGATTCCATTTAGTTGAGGCGGTCTCGGTGTTGCATGTAGACTCAGAAGCAGGACTGACATGTAAACATTCAATGAAAGTTCTTTAGTCTGTGCTTTAACATATATTTCTGCTGCTATTGGTGGTAAGAATGAACTAGACTTCGCTCAGAGCGCAAACCTTCACACAAGTAACAGCCCATAAAATGAATGATCCTATGACCTTTGAACCCACATAATATGACTCCTTGACAATCCATAACCTATCTCCTAGAATTTGGAATCACACTGGTATCACTATCACGTTTGATATTTATTAAGAAAGGAAAAGAAAAAAATCCCAGTCGGTGGTTTTCTTGAGTCGAACTTTCGAAGAACTTCGAAAAATCCAAATTGACACCGAACAGAATCAGAACAGCTTCACCAACATTTTCAACTTACTCAAACCTCTGTAGCGTTATTAACTGTTCTTAACTAAGAAAGCGGCATATTATTTAGAGTTTTATATATAAACTAAACAATGTAATTCTCGGCAGACGGAAGCGGATCTTCAGCTTCAACTCTGCCAGAAGAAGAGGAACTAAATCTGTTCCACTATCTTTAATGGAACCATTTCACTCAAATCAAAGGTTTCATTTGTGAGGGGAGAAGTGTTCCATTTAGCTTCATTTGTATGTCATCAGTTTAATGAGTGCCACCCTAATAGAAGCAAATTACCTGTGAGAGCTTAAATTTCTATCAGCTATCAGCTCCGGACCGCTATCATCGTATAATTCGCACATGAGACGCCGGAGCACCTTAATGAACTCAACGCCTGTCTTATTCACATCAAACAATGTCTTTCTCTTTGTTCTTCAGCGCCCACACACACACACGCAAACATGCACACACACGCTCACACATGCACGCACACACGCACATGCACACACACACATACACAAACACACGCACAGTCAAACGTACACACACATGCACACACGTACACACACACGCACACAAACACACACACACGCGCACACGCGCAAACACACACATACACACAAATATACACGTGCACACAAAGACACATGCGCACACACACGCAAAGACACATGGACACACACAAAACCACACACACGCGCACACGTATGCACATACAGTCACACAAGCACACAAGTAAACACACACATGGATAGACACACATACATGCACACACATGCACACACACATACACACAGGCACAAACACACAAACACACACGCACGCACACACTCATACACACACACACTCATACACATACACGCATGCACACACACACTCACACTCACTCACATGCACCCCCCCCACACACACACACACATAAACACACACACACACACACACACACACACACACACACACACACACACACACACACACACACACACACACACACACTCTCTCACTCTACAAATACCAGCCAAACTGCTGACATTGCTCTTTATTGACCCAGTTCCAATTATATCATCTTCAAAGAGAAAGAGGGAAAGAAATCAAATGGAGAGGAAGGAGAAAAAAGGGTGGGAAGAGATCAAATTGAGTCAAAGGGAGTAATTGTTTGGCGTATCTTTATCTGAGGAAGTGCGGCGGCGGTGGCGGCGGCGGCTGAAGATGTGTAGGTAGTAGGTATAGGATGGGTTGCCTGGAGGCAGAAATGCTTTCCACTCAGCTACTCATCTTCATTTAGGACTCATACATGCCTGCCTGTAGCAGATGGCTGTTTCATCATCATCACCACACATGTGTTCAGTTACACACACACTCACGCACACACACACACATGCACACTTACACACTTTTAGAGCATTGCTGGCACACTGATATAATCAGGTGCTATATATGTATGTGTGTGTGTGTGTGTGTGTGTTTATGAGCAAATGTGTGAGTGTGTGTATGTGTGTGTGGTCGGGAATTCCAAAGTATCATTATTCCAGAATAATTGCCTGACACAAGCAATTTGACTTAATTGGTGCGCTGACAAGGTAAACCCAATGGCTTCTGGGTATTGTAGTACAGATAGTGTTGACATCCTGTTTGGTCCCACAGCCAGACTGAGAGGACAATCTGAACGCTTGAATAATAATAAATAAATATATCCTCTGCGTTTTTTTGTTTTTTTTCAGAGTTGTGAAAAAGTGAAAGGAATTTATTTATTCTTTAAAAAAATGTTTAGACCCTCTTGACTAAATTATCATCTGGCATCCCCTGGCTTCCATAATCATAATGTAAATTAAGATCTTCTTGCTCAAAAATAATCATTATTATTTATGAAGAGGGTTTAATTCAATTAAGAGAGGAAGTCATTTATTGATATACTTGAAAACTGGTTTAAATAATCCCTTGAATAGATGTATTTTCTTGTTATAATAAGTTATAAGTTATAATCCAGTATGTGAACCCTAAAATAAACAAGTAATTAAAGACATAATTTAATCCTTGCAGACATTTTTTATAACTTTCAGTGTGAGTTTGAGGCTGTATTTAATTAATTCAGGCTTTTTGTTTTCTTAAATTCATTCAAAATCAAATTTATTCAGTTTGCTTTACAGGTGATTGAAAAAACGGAAGAGAGAAAGTGAGATGAAGTAATAGAAATGAAATAAAAAATACTTGGATGAATTTATGAGACCAAAAAGTGTGAAAGTAGGACGATAAAAGGCGAATCTAAGGTAATAAAAATAAGAACTACTACTACTAATAATGAAATAATAACATTAAGATCTACATAACATCAAGTCAGAGCCGGGCCATATGGCCTTTGGGAGCCTACGTTAAGATCCAGAGCAAGAAAAACAACTTTTGTTATTCGTTTTAAAATAAAAAAAAATTAGAATTGCTGGTTTATCGGATGAAACTCGCTCGGCTGTTGTTTTAAAAATGCCAGTTTAGTTTCTGCGCCGGTTTTGATGGTCACAATAACGTAATCGGTTCTTGGCTCTAGACCAGCCAACAGTTGGTTCTTGTCTGGCACCAGTTTTCAGAGCCAGGAGCTGGCGCTTAGGCTGTGGAAAAACAAAGAACTGGTGCTAAGTCAGGCTCTGGCTCCAAACTAGCGCTGGAACCAGCTCGGTGGAAAATGGGTACCAGTGGCTCGGAGCAGAGTGGCTAAAAGCAGCATCACCAAATGTTTCGGTTCTGGTTGGTCAAACCACTAAAAGATTGAAGGAAAGGGGTTTTTTTAGCGGCAAGTTATTAAAAAAGTAATAATGTTTTTCGTACCGGTCCGATTCCCACTGCAGTCCCCCGATGGAGGCTGGATGTTTAATGTGAGACGAGTGTGATATTGAGCAAACTACAAAAACCTGCTCTTAGATGTCAAAGTAAAGAGAGTCTAGAATTGAACTCTGCCCCGGAGGCAAACTTCCACAGCGTGAGCGATGCTACCACCTACAGCAGAAATTTAGCCATCCTGCGCCTGGTAATGAATTCAGCTCCACACAGAGCGGCGGAGAAGGAGCCTCCGGCAAATATGAACAGCGATTCCCAAATCTGCTGCAATAAACCTCAATCATACGCTGCTTAGGCTGACTGACAGCCCAGCCGAGACGCGGGGTCACCGGATTAGAAGAGAAAATGGAGTTGAATAGGGCGAAGAGTCACTTATTTAGTGAGTATTCTACATAAAAATCCTAAGAGTTTTGCAGGATTATGGCACTCCATAGAGGGAGCTGGACCTCCTTGAAGGCTAATACGGGGGAGAAATACCGATGAGAGGCTGCCGGAGCGCAGAGATGCTTTTCTCTGAGTGTGGAGTGACGCTGTTTTTATGAACCACCTGCAGAGAAGATCTTCTATTTGCTGAGAGGCAATGAAAGAAACACAAGATGATTCATGCAAATATTCACCTCTGTGTGTGTGTGTGTGTGTGTGTGTGTGTGTGTGTGTGTTTGTGTGTGTGTGTGTGTGTGTGTGTGTGTGTGCAGGGGCGGTTTTAGCTTGTGTGGTGCCCAGGGCGAGCGCCCATTATGTACCTGTATGTACCTTATTTTAAAAAAGTTGTAATTCATTTTGATTTATCATCAATACATATAAAAAATTCTGCAGGCTGTGCACAAAAATCAAAAACATGCTACTCTCCAAACACCTCTGTTTATATCGATGCCCCCCCCAACCCGTGGGCACCAGCCACCCCAGTACAAAAATGCTAGGACAGCCCCTGCCCCCATCTCAAAACCTGATCAGTATAGTGACAGAAAACCTTTAAGAAGTCTTTACTTGTTTTTTCTTATCATACATTCTTTCCTTTATTGATACTTTTATCTGATTTAACCTTGTAGCACTTTCAGATTTGATACATAGTAAACTGCGTTATAAATAAAATGTATTATTATTATCATATTAGTTGGTAGTTGGACAAAACAACATAATATTGTCGCCACGTGGCTCAAAGCACAGCGGCTAACGTAGCATTGCATTACATTCTTTTAAAAATAAGTGGGCCCGATCCACCGCTCAGAACCCGACCTGACGTCGGTGCATCTACCTGCCGCCCCCCTCACCATCTCCAACCTCTGAGGGTCTGATTCCTCCCTGTCGGCCTCTTACAAACAAGAACAGCGCCCTGTCCACAAGCTTAATTGAGCCTAACGTAGCTCAAACGACGCCGGGAAAGGATCAACTGGTACCAGTAGAAATGAGCTGGATCTGAACAAGATTAGGTTTTGGATGGGGGGGGGGGGTCCGGACTGGTAGATGAGGAGAATCCTCATGAAAAGCAAAACAGGGTTCGGCGTTGTGCGTCTGTGTCGACTTTTTCTGAGAGAGAAAGAGAAAAGAAGAGCCTATTTTCTTTTTCCTTTTTTTTTGTTAATGGGAAAAGCAGCAACAACGAGAAATAAACAGATCAGACGGACAATGACAAGACAAACAACAGTCACTCCTAAACAAAGTGTTTGTACATAAACGATAATCCCTGGAACCACGCCGGGCTTTTAACGCCATTAAATCATAAACACACAATCAAAGGAATCTATCACCTTCATGTTATTCCTAACACACACACACACTCACACACACACACACGCACACACACACACACACACACGCACACACACACACACAACAATTAAAGTGCTAACTCAGAACATGATTTACATCATTATGATGATGAGTGTCATAATTACGAGCGCCGTTATCACTCCCATTATTAATAGCGATGACACTATTATTAGGCTGTCTGCTGGCGTGCGACTTAGTCTGCAGCCTAATTACTGTGTCTCCCGGTCCGGGCACGGTCCCGGTCCACAGCTCCAAGGTCAAACACCCTCTCCTCCTCTCATGGAAGGGGGCTCTCACATTTACTTAAGTCTGGCACTCATAATCTCTTTTAATCTCGTAAAAATGAAAGCGGAAGTGAAAATTCTCCCTCTTTGCAATTTATTAGTGTGTGTTTGTGCTCCTGAGACCCGGCGGTGAATTACTGTCACGGCTAATCCAATTAGTGTGGCTGCGTGTATCTAAGGCGAGGAGGGGCGGGGAGCAGGTAGGGGAGGTTTGTAGGAACAAGGTGCTCCCCGCTGTGAGGGGGGGGGGCATAAGGAAGACTCCTTCCCAATTCCCAGTGTCTTTTTATCGCCGTGGTGATGGGCTGAAAATTGGTGTGTGATCTAGGGAGGGAAATATGACGCACCCCTCTTTGTGTGTGTGTGTGTGTGTGTGTGTGTGTGTGTGTGTTTACACAGTTGAAGTGCGATGATGATTAGGTTCTTATGGGGCATTTCATTCAATTTCCTTATCATCATAAACCCACATTGGGTCGTTTTTCTTTCCTTTTTTCTGTCATTAAAGCTACGATCACAGGTCGGACTCCTCAGATGGGATGTGAGCACGTTAATTGAATTCTTCTTGCTTTGAGCCCAAGAATGTAAGACAAAACCGACGACACGCTCTCTGCGAATTAAGATCCAACTAACGACCAACTAAGTTTTGACGGCGTATTTTAACATATGGTCACCTAAAGATGAATTCTGTTACCGAATAAACACCCAGAGAGCTCAAACCTCCGCCAACGCGCGACGGTACCGAAGGGTCATGCAGATCCCCCCGAGTTACTGCCAGCCTCTAGAACTACTGACAGCTCCAACAAACTCTCTGAGTAACTCTCAAATACCTCGTTGCTGCTCGTCTCCCGTGCCATCCACTTCAGCGCCTCTGTTCGGCCCACTGAGCTCGCAGCTCCACCCTCAAGTGAGCATCAACCGAACTGATGAGATTGAGGCCACACCTCAACCCCAAAGACAGATCAAAGGAATCAATGGATCGAAGGCAGAACTAGCCACATGGGGGCGTCACTTCTCCCAAAAGGATTATTATTTTATATTATTTCATTTTAAATGCTGCGAAATACGTAACATCACAAAAATGTTATCACCTCTAGGATATTCCAAAATCTACATCTGGGTAAAATTTCATGTAAATCAGTCCTGCAGTTTTTCCGTAATCCTGCTCACAAACAAACAAATCTACAAACAAACAAACAAACAAACTGTGAGAACAGTTGCTTTTAAAGATGCTTTTAAACAGCATCTTAATCAAGAAGTTGAAGAGGAAGAGTCGTTAAATTACATTTTTCACGTGAGTGAGATTATTTCAAACTATAGCTTTGACTAATAATATTATATATGTAATAGTCAAGATTAAAAAAAAAAAAAAAAATGCACACGGCATTAAACTTAATATATGAGACATCTGTGTTAAAAATTGTGTATAATTGTGTAAAGCAGACGCCTCCCATGTGCATTGTGGGAATAACTCTCTGTTGTACGAAGCTGCCTTCACAGATTACTCGCATAAACACAGTCGTCGCAGCTTTTGCGACACCAATTACAACAGAGACTTTAATTAAAGACGGCAGGAATCATCCACAGGGGACGAAAACGACAGACTGTCTGACATTTAATACTAAAATCGTACGGCTCTCACTCCAGCAATTATAATGCAAACGACGCCGCCGCGCCGTCGACGGCGTCATTTGTGTCATTTCGTCATCCAGCGGATGGATTTCAGGAAAAAAAGTTTGTTTTAAAGGAACCAAATTCTAAAAAATTCTGCTGTTATTTAGAAACTGGATCCGCTTGAGTTTGAATTTCTCTCCAGTCTTTCAGAGCGACACTTTTGGATTTAAGACTTTTCACGACAAACTAAAAAAAATACACAGAGAACTCTTCACAAGAGGGGGTACCACTCACTTTATCGCCCTGCAATTTGTTCCCAATTATCAGTTCTCCTGTCGTCCGTCCTCTGTGTGAGGAAGGAGTAGGGGGGAAAAAGGCTCTTGAAACACCGAGACAGACGGATAGGAGAAAATAACCCATTTAGTCTGGGATGTAAGATCGTCTCTGTCGGCTTCCAATTTCATTTCCCCCGTCAGGAGATTATGTTTTCACTCTTTTTATGTCTGTTTGTTTGTTTTGTATTTTTGTATGTTTTTCTGTCTGTGAGAAGGATAATGGAAAAACTACCCAGAGGTAGTTTGGGCATATCCTAGAGGTGATTACATATTTTAAAGCACTCAAGATTAAGTTAAATTAAATAATGAGCCGTTTGGAGTACCGACGTGACGATGTGGCGATTGGGGGCTTCGATCGTTTGATTCCTTTGATCTTTCTTAGGGGTGGAGCTTTGGGCTCACTTTCAAGACTTCCTTCGATTCTTTTGACGTTCCTTTAGGGATGCAGCTGGGGGCTCGGTGGGCTGAACAGAGACGCGGAAGTGGAAAGTGGAAGGCGCAGGATGTGCATTTATTCATAGAATTTTTTCAATGATCTTTTTTTTTAGTCTGTAGCCTGAGTTTTATAATTATTAAAATATTATATTATATTATATTATATATTATATTATTATTATCATATATTATTAATATTATTAAAAAGGAAAGCTGTGCGATCCTTTTTAATATTTAAGGCTTTTTCTGTCAATATCATTGGATCGAAACGATTCCCCCCTTAAAGTATCCCCGTTAAATAAGATTTCTGTAATCAGATATCGTAGCACTGAACACGTATGACACCCATGACCAAAATAATTATGGATTCCGTCATTTTGTTCCTTATTAATGGTATTTATTGTTTTTATAATGAGAATGTATTCTCCTAAGGACTCCATGGTCTCCCTGAGGGACCCCCTCATTCAGCTCCCATGCCCACTTTGAAAACCGCCGGCGTATAACTACACTGAACTGGAACTGAATTGTGCTTCATGAGCTAAAATCATCACATTTTGAACTCAAGATACTTTCATCTCAACATGTAAATTTTCAGCTTTCTCAGAGGAAATCTGCTTTTTTTGACTTTTTCTTGGTGAAATCAACGAAATGACAGAGATGACATATTCTGCCGGTGGTGCTGTGAAAGAACGGACCCCACTCTTATGTTGTTCCTTGGAACGGCAGAGCTATTTTGAAAATCCATTAGTTAATCAAGACGTAATCATTATCATACTTCCTGTAATATCCTGGCTTGGACTTTTTTTTTAATTCTTTTTGTCTTCTTGACATTCTTTGTCTGAGGTGAGTCTCAAAATGCCACATGAAATAGGAAAAGTAGGGAAGGAGGTTTTTCTCTAATGGAGAACGGAGGCTATGTGGTATTTTAAAAACCCATTTCTGCTTCTGCCGAAATTACATAAGGTCCATTCCATTAGCAAATCCAGTTCTCCTTGTGGCGGGACGGATGTTGGACCTGGTGGGATATAATGCAGTCTTGACTTCTCGGTTTCCGGTATGCTGTAATCGGCGCCGCCACAAGTGTTTCTTATTACTGTTTTTAAAAAACGAAATAGAAGTAGAGTCATAAGAACTGGATTTAATTAAATCTGTTAATTACTCAGTTATTACACTGCACTTTAACTTTTATTCTTGTTTTTCTCTTATCATATATAAGATGAGAGATCAAGTCCCTCTAGTCAGTTCTGGGTGTACCACCAGGAGGAGCGGTTCTACTCTGAACTCCCGAGACCGGTCCGGTCCCCCTGTGAAGGAAGCTCATTCCAGCGTCTTCTTTCCTCAACCTCATTCTTTCGGTCACTACACAGAGCAGAGAATGAGAGTTTTACCTCAAGACTCGGTTCTTTCTTCACCACAAACGGATCGATACAGCGCCTGCATTACTGCCGAGGCTGAACCCAACCGCTTTTCCATCTCCTGGTCCATTTTTCCCATCCCTCCAGAACAAGACAAGGTACTTAAACTCCTTTCCTTGAGGCCAAAACTCACCGCCAACCTGGAGGAGTCCGTCTACCGCTTCCCGACTGAGACCCATGGCGGTCATGGACTGATGAAGCCGACAGGACCACCTCTTCTTCTCTCAGACTCTGTTCCTGATATCCATGGACAGGATGTCAAGGCAGAGGAGAGGGTCCGGTATCGTTTCTCAGAATGGTACCTCTGCTGTTAGCAGACGATGTGGTTCTGTTGTCTTCACAAATACAGAATCAACTTATACAGACATTTACCACGAACGGAGAAACATGAAACATATGTAAAAGAAAACTATGTTTCATGTCCAGAGAAGGAGAGAGAACAAGGAAAGATTATGGTTTTTAAATAATAATAATAATAATAATAATAATAATAATATATGATAATAATATAAATAAATAAATAATTATAATAACAATAATATATAATAATAATAATAATAAAAAATAATAAATGAGAATAATATAAATAATATAAATATTAATAATA